>CADDIJ020002104.1:0-70118 GCA_902809745.2 Tetradesmus lagerheimii | reverse complement strand
GCCAGCAATCGACGGAGTCCTGCGGAGAGTCGCGAGGACATTAGCAGCATCCTTCCTTCGGCTTTCGCCGACTGTATCCCTGAGTCCAGGGACATACTACTTAGGCTCAGAATCGAACCTGCAACCTTTCGGCCACTGTTCGTCCGTCATCACCACTGCGCCACGTGTTTAACGTCCCGCCGGACGCAGTAGCATGAAGTGCTGCAGGACCCTAAACCCTAAACCCTAAACCCTAAACCCAACGGCGCACAAGTGCTGCAGCACAGCACATTGCAGCAGTGCAGCACACCACGACTGTTTGGGCATGTATCCAGCATGTTGAAGACCGTCTTCTTCAACATGCTGCAAGTGTGGGCTGCACACAGCTTGGTGCAGCCCTGCTGCTGGGGGCCTGCTGCTGCAGCAGTGCCCCCCACCGGCGCATCTGTGCAGACAAAACCTTAACCCTGTGTCAGAAGGGCATTTTAATGTACTGTGTGTGGCGAGAGAATGTCACACCCTGTGAGGCCGCTGTATGTCATTCCCAGGTCCTGCCAACCACGTCGTGTTACAATGTCAGTAACATTGATGTCCAGGACTGTGCCAACGGGATAACATATAGTTAGTTAGTTAGTTAGTTACACAGCCTATAGTGTTGGTTTCCTTTTCATACAAATTAGTGTTATGGTGTTATGGTGGGTTTTAGGTTGGTTTCCACCCTCATAACTAGCCGTGTTATGGCTCCAACCATAGTCAGTTCGGTGAGACCAATAGTGTCTGGGATTGTCGGTGTTTTTCAACACCCGTTTAGAAAGCCATACCCCAGCTCTACTCACATGGCTCCTATGTTTTGGCCCCATAGCAGCAGAAATCCAGTGCATGCCCAATTACAAATATAATTTCTTTCTCTCTTCATGACCACTAATTTGTATGACAAGGATACCAACACTATAGGCTGTGTAACTAACTAACTAATTAACCCTTAACCCTAAACCCTCAACCCTAAACCCTCAACCCTAACCACTACATTATTTGTTTGAACATGATGATGATTATTATTTGTTTGAACTCACTAAAGCTAATGTGTTGTAAATGTCTGCAGGTTTGTCAACACCAGTAAACTCCATGGATGTTGCTGATGCCAGGGCAGCAGGTTTTGTCAAGACCACCACTGTCCTGCCTGGCGCCTGGATCTTGAAGATGCCACCATGCTTTTCTGCCAGGGCGTACACTTTCCTGAAAGCAGCAGGTTTTCACCCCCATACCTAGCCGTGTTATGGCTCCAACCATAGTCAGTTCGGTGAGACCAATAGTGTCTGGGATTGTCGGTGTTTTTCAACACCCGTTTAGAAAGCCATACCCCAGCTCTACTCACCTGGCTCCTATGTTTTGGCCCCATAGCAGCAGATGCTAGCAGCACTTCGTCATGCTGTCATCGCCAGTTTTGGCTACAAGAGGGTTTGGGTTTGCAAGTCCTTCCCATGGTGGACTCAGGAGCTCACAGATGCTGTGGAGGACAGGAAGCAGGCTTACCTGCGCTACAAGAACTCAGGGCTTGTAGCAGATTGGGCTACTTACAAACAACAGCAGAAGGCTACTACACAGCTGGTCAAAGCAGCAGAGAAGCAGTACAAAGAGCAGCGCCAGCATGCCATTACTTCTGCATACACAAATCGCATGAATGATGACAGCCTGCTTGGAGAGAAAGACATGTGGCAGCTTGTGCGTCGTCTGTGCCCTAAGCATGTCAGCGAGGCAGTTTACAGCGTCATGCAGCATCCATCTGGGCATGTGGCATCTACCCCAGCTGAGAAAGCTGATGTTTTCAAGTGTCATTATGAGAGAGAGTAGTTACATGTGGGTCCAGTCACCATCTCAGATGGTATGAGCCACCCCAAAATGAGCACAATGTCAACGCATGACGAAAGAAGATGAGCACACAATGTAGCCCATTGAGGCCATCCGTTGAGCACAGGGTCTCTCCAGATTGAGCATAAGATTATATCTGCGGTGTGTCAGTGACACACCCCAATCAGCCAACAGCATGTGCTGAAGAAGCACACCAACCAAAAAGCATGTTGTCAAGATCACACAGCCAGAGAGATAGGCAGGGCAACTAAGGCGGCATAAAGGCGGCAGCAAACCAATAATGTGACAGGATGCATGTGTAACTCGTCAAGCAACCTAAACTCATCACGGGCTAGGAGCAACAGCGTCTAAGGCGTCATCTACAGGGACATAACCCTCAGGCTGAATTGGCACACTTTGATGGTCAGGGGACAACCCCAGCAACACTGAGCGATACAACCACATCTGATAAACCACCACAGCCAAGCCCTCTTGATCCTCACAGTCTATTATGAGCGCGTTGGCAGCCATGCAGCATTTGCTTCCTCCAACCCCCTGTTTGACGCTGCACACATGTCCCGAGTTGCAGCCAATGTGCAACAGTATTTGCAAGACTCTGCTGACTCCCCTGCCACCCCGCTGGACCTGCCCATCACTGCCGCCGAAGTTTCCGACTGCCTGCAGAGGCTACGCACTGGCAAGGCCGGCAACCCGGCTGAGGAGGGCATTGTCAATGAGCTACTCAAGTATGGAGGCAGCACGGCCGCAGATATGTTACTGCAGTACTGCAATCTGATGTGGCAGCTTGAGCAGGTGCACCAGGTGCCAGGTACAGTTGTGAACATGCCCAAGAAGGGTGACCTGACAGACCCCACCAACTACCGTGGTATCACCCTGCTTAGCGTGCTTTACAAATTTTACACCAGCGTTCTCAACCAGCGCCTCATCAAGTTTGCAGAAGGCAAGTCAGTGGCGGAGGGCACGACACAGCAACGGCAGCAGCAGCAACAGCAGGCGCAACAGCAGCAGCAGCAACAGCAGCAGCAACAGCAGCAGCAGCAGCAGGCACGTCAGCAGCAACAGCAGCAGCAGCAGCAGCAGCAGCGTGTAACTGCAGAGTGTGCTCAGTGAGGTGTTGGGTGGGAGGAAAGCTGAGGGGAAGGATTCTTATGTGCTGTTTGTTGACACCTATAAGGCTTTCCCAACAGTGTGGCTTGATGGGCTCTTTCAAAAGCTGTGGGACAAGGGTGTGCGTGGAAAGATGTTCCGTGTACTCTACAACTTGTATCAGGGTGCACGCCGTGTGGTGTCTCACGAAGGTCATGTCACTGAGAGCTTCACATGTGACCTTGGTTTGCATGAGGGCGATGTTATTTCCCCCACACTGTACCTGTACTTCATTGATGATCTGCTGCATGAGGTGCATGCAAAGCACCCTGGAATCACCCTTATGGGCCCTTGTGACGAACCTGCTGGTCAGGTTGTGGCAGCCATGCAGGCTGATGACTTTGTTGCTGTGTGCGGATCTCTGCTGTGTGCCTGGGCAGGTTTCAGTCCTGAGGTGTATTGTCATCATCATCATGTTACCCATTAAGCCATAGCATCAACGCCATCGGCCCCGCGCCCCTCAGGAGCGGAAGAAAGAGGGAGCACTGCTCCATTGTGTTTGCAATTATTACGCACATCCCAAGCTTGGACAAGATACTCAGCAGTGCTCCTAGATATCACTCGGCACACTTACTACCCCAAATATCATCAGAAACAAAACGCAACAACTTAGTGGATGCATCAGTCAACGACAACACATGCGCAATTTTTCAGCGCCGCCAGCAACATCACGCAAAACAGACCGAATTTCATCAAGCATAGTATCCCTCTGAGCAGAAGTAGCGGGACAATCAAACATCAGATGTGACAAAGACTCAACACCCTGACCACAAGCAGGACATGCTGTGTTAGAATCAGCTCTGCTGCCGCCATAACGACTGGTACGCTCATGCACGCAAAGACAGCCCATTCGAACACGCATCAGCAACTCAATACCACGCGTTGGCGCACCAGAACACAAAAAGGGCCTAGCCCTTTTAAAACGCATGGCATCAGCATGTGTAGGGTGCACATGCGTGATGTAACGGCTCAAAGTAGAGTGCTGCAGTGATTCACAAACAATTGTGTCTGCATGCAGCTTCCTGACCTGACGGTTGATGTGATTCTTGCACGCATTAGCTCGATCGGCCGCCGCCTCAACATCCACACCATACTTGCAAAGCAAACTCTGCACATACTTATGCCAAGGTGTCACCGCAACAGCACCACTAGGGCGCTTCCACTCAGCTGAAAACACCTGAAGTGGCAACCGACAGTTCTGCATACGCTGGACCCTAAAGTAATACTCCATCACCCTCTGATGAAGCCATTCATCAGCCGTTCATATAGCGAAATCCTACTGGGTAGACATCGTCTTTTGGAGGTCCCGTTACAGTCACGTTACATAAATGTAACGATACCCCAAAAGGCGATGCCTCCATGCCTCGTTTCCGGCCTATAGACCCCGTCACATTACATGCTGCCAGCAAGTGAATGGCAAGCTTGCCGCATGCGTTATTTCTGGCAGTCGCATGCTGCATTGCCAACTGTGATGTTTGCTGTATGGGGCGGTTGTTGGGGCAAGACACTGTCTGGACATTTAATAACAACAGGATACCATTGCATGGTGCATGTGCCGGCCAGCATGCTGTGCTCGATGCAAATCATATACACCTGCAGATGCTGACGCATGGCACTATGTATTGTGTTGCTGGTGGTGTGGTGTCGTTCATAGTTTTGGGCGGACCCACCGTGGCTGGCAGTGAGCTTTGGATTCACAGGGTGCACTGAGTGATAGTTATGTATGCTATCTTGATTGATACGACCCTGAAAGCGCTGTGGGGGGACTGGCATGGTCGCTGCTCTGGCAGCAATGTGCGCACTGGGCAGGCTGTAGATGACTGCCACCATCACATGTGCGCAGACCATTTTTGGCTGGGTGTGTGTTGGTGGCTTGGACGCCGCGATGAATGCGGCATGGCACCTCTGAGGATGTGGCATTTCTGCCGGTTTGAGTGATGAGTCAAGAACTGCATCCTGAAGTGTCACTGAAAGCCACGTCTTATAAACTAATCAGTTTTGCTTCTGCAGTGCATCATGCACACATCGCGGCAGCTTAATTCTTCTGCCTCAGGCCCATTTACTTCTGTGGTACGCGTATCATGTATAGTACGATCAGGTGGCGCAATTGCCATATCCCGCAATAGCCATCCGATGCCTGGCATGCCAGTAGGGTTTCCGAATCACTACAGCCACATACCTAGTAGCAAATGGCTCAGCCAAACTATGGCGGGTATGCTGTATGCTGTATGCGAACAGCATGGTCCGTAGCACTCTGCTCATCAAGTTGTCAGTGACAACGGCGCAGCTATTACATTAATGCATACAGTCGGCATGAGGCCTGCAGAGCAGACCTAGTATGTGACCGATGCCAGCAAACCATCATTAAGTTGTTGGCGCCCTTGATGTCGCTAACTCAGCATGCACCGACAGCTTGCACAGGCCACACGATGGCATGGCCACATTTCTGCACGCTGCATCCATCTTTGGCCAGAGCAGTGCTCCAAGGCGACACCTTGACACATATGTACACCTGCTTGCATACAAAGCGTCCAACCCGTCCCGGTGCATGCGGCGCATGAACTCACAGCACACCAAACGAATGCTGCCAGTACATACCAACAGCACATAAGTAGTGTGTGGTTGTTGTGCATGCAACTCACAATGCAATGCCAGCAGCACCACTGCTCACGCAAGCAGCAGCTGCACAGCATCAGCCAACACTGCGAAGCGGTACCAGTACACCCACAACAGCCCGCTATCCTATCAAGCTCAATCCAGGCTGCTGCACATCCAGGCGCTGTGTCACATCTCCAAACAGAGCGGTACACAAAGCGATTACCACACAAGCACACACAGGATAGCTGCACGTGTCACATCAGCGGCAGCTGCTAGGTAAGGCTGCATCTGCCCACAGCCCGCACCGTCACCAGGAGCAGCGCCGCTGACAGAGACATGCCTCATGGGTGACAGTAGCCAAGCTGCACACACCGTGCCCAACAGCATCTGCTCCCAGTGCACGCTGGTTGTGTCATGAAAAACCACCCACATGACACCATCACCGCGCCAAGGACGCCACAACAACACAGCAGCGCCACGACACTCCCAAACTAAGCAGCAGCCTATGTGCCCGGCATCTACTCAGCATCCAGCACGCGACTGCCGAGCACCCTTCAGCAGCGCGAAGCTGCAGCACCCAAACACCCGCGCTGCGCCCCCGCAGCAGCCGCTGATTCGGGCAATACTGCAGCACATTCTACCCTGCCATCTATTCGGGCAGCATCTGCTCCGGGTCGACGTTGTCGTGGTCGTCCACCTGCGGCCCGCTGGGGCCTCCCCCTCCTGCTGCGCGGCTCTTGCTGATGCCGCTGACGATGTCGTCGATGCGCAGCAGCATGTTGGCGGCCTCGATGCTGGTCTTGATGGTCTGGCTCTTCACCACCAGCGGCTCCCACACGCCAGCAGCGCGCATGTCCGTGATCTCGCCTGCAGAAGGGAGCAGCAACATGTGACAAGCAGAGCGCGGTCAATGAGCAATCGATGCCCGAGCATGCGTGCGGCACGCGTGTCCGTAAACTCGCCTGCAGCACAGAGGGAAAGCAGATTATGGTCAAAGTGCAGCTGCTGTATATGCAGGAAAGGGGCAAGCGTGCAGCACGCATGTCCGTGATCTCGCCTACAGCAGAGCAGGGCGTGCATACAACAGTGTCGAAACAATGCAGGAATGCAGGAACATGTTGAAGGAGCTTCACCACCAGCGGCTCCCACACGCCAGCTGCGCGCATGTCCGTGATCTCGCCTGCAGAAGCAAGGGAAGGCAGACAGTGGTCATACTGTTGGCGCTGCAGCTGTGAATGCAGTACATGTGCATGTGCGCCGCCGGCATGTCCGTGATCTCGCCTGCAGCGCGACTCAATGTGCATGGAACACTGTCAAAACAACGCAGCATCAATGGAACAATGGGTAGGAAGCTGCCTTCACCACCAGCGGCTCCTACATGCCGGCAGCGCGCATGTCCGTGATTTCGCCTGCAGCACAGAGGCAGCAGAGCCAAAGCGTGGTCAGGGTGTTGGGTTTGCAGCTGTAAATGCAGTACAGGTGCAAGCATGCCTTGCGCATGTCGGTGATCTCGCTTGCAGGAGGAAGTGGAAGCAGATTATGGTGGAGGTGCCGCTGCTGTATATGCAGGAAAGGGGCAAGCGTGCAGCACGCCTGTCCGTGATCTCGCTTGCAGGAGAGCAGGGCGTGCACGCAACATTGGCATGACAATGCAGCATTGCAGGAACAGATTGTCAGAAGGTGTCGTTGATCTCGCCTGCAGGAGAGCAGCAGAGCCAAAGCGTGGTCAGAGTGTTGGGGCTGCAGTTGTAAATGCTGTACAGGTGCAAGCATGCCTTGCGCATGTCATGATCTCGGCTGAATATACCACGGCAACCTGCGCACTCACAACCCCCTTCTGCTGGAGCAAAAGGGGCAAGGACTGCCTGCGGGGCTCTCCGCGTGCTTGGCGCACAGCTTGATGAGCGTGCTCTCCGCCCCATACTGAATCTCACACCAGCACACACATCACGAATGCCTACAGAGCTCTGGATCAGTGTGCCACGGAGCAGCTCGGAGCTCCACCAACCACCAGTGTGGCACAGAGCTCACTCTGACCCCCAGCACAATTGTGGAAAGTCCAGCTGCCTCACTCGTCTCTCTGTTGATGCCGAAGGGGCAGGGGCTGCCTGCTGGGCTGTCTCCCCCCTGATCCATTTCGCACAAATACACGGCCTGCAAAACCAGACCACTCACCCGTTTCGCCGTTAATGCCGAAGGGGCAGGGGCTGCCTGCGGGGCTCTCCGCCCCATACAAAACGCACACCAGCACACACATAACGATAGCCTACAGAGCTTTGAATCACCGGTGTGCCACAGAGCAGCTCACAGGTCCACCAACCAACAGTCTGGCATGGAGCTCACTCAACCACCAGCACACTTGTGTACAGAAACAAAACAAGTTGCCCCACCTGTCTCTCCGTTGATGCCGAAGGGGCAGGGGCTGCCTGCAGGGCTCTCTGCGTGCTTGGCGCGCAGCTTGGTGAGCGTGCGGATGACGTTGGCGCCGCAGTTCTGCGCCAGCGTGCGCGGGATGACCTCCAGCGCCTGGCCTGCTGCCTTGTAGGGCCCCGCCTCCACGCCTTCGATTGTTCCGGAGCGCTCTGCAAATATATGGTCCAACAAAGCAGCATGTTTGTTTTAGCAGAAGACGATGAATGGCCGGCTGCCTTGTGGGGGCCCGCCTCCACGCCCTTGATTGTGGCAGAGCGCTCTGTCAGAGTGAGTGAAGGTAGCACAGCAGCATTTTGATTGTTGCAGAAGAAGCAAACTGCAACAATGAGCTGACAGCCACCTCCTCTGCAACCTAGCCAGCAAGCCCGACATGCGCTGAAGCTGCTGCAGGCGCCCCACCCATCCCTAATGCCCTGGCTCCAGCCGTACAGACGCTGAACACCCACCCACCTGTGAGCGCCCTGCTCACGACTACCTGCACTGCTTGCTGTGCACAACACGCCACACTGGTTACTACATTACATTACATACTCCACCCAACAAGGAGTGGGAATCCCATTAGGAGCCAATTACACTGTGGACCCCGGTGCCAGGCCCCATTCGATCAACACACCCACCTGTGAGCGCCCTGCTCACGGCCATCTCCACTGCGCCCCCTCCTGGCACAACACACAACGCCAATTGCTGCCAACAGTAGGAACATTGTAGAATTGTACAGACCGAAAATCCAGTCGCCCCAGCCCACCTATGAGCGGCCCTGCTGACAGCAATCTGCACTGCTTGCCGTGCTCAACACGCCGGACTGCTTGATGCTAACAACAGCGCACATGTACAGAATCCGGACCCCGATCGTAGCCTGTTTGGACATCAACCCACCTGTGAGTGCCCTGCTGACGGCTATCTCCACTGCGCCGCCGCCAGGCACCAGCCGCGGGTCGAGGCAGATGTTGCGCGCCACACCCATCGCGTCCTGCAGGACAGCAGGCAACAATGACAGCGTGCACACAAATACGTTAAGATGCAGTCTGATTTGCAGGTTGGGTGCAAAGGCACACACCTGCAAGCGCACCGCTAGGCGCAGCATTGCTCAAGCAGCGACACATACGAGCCACATCCTCGCCTGTCCAGCTGTATTGATCTGCCTTACACTGCGACCCCAGATGCAGCCAGGTATCAAGAGTATGTTCTGCGCTTACTCCAGCCAGGCACACTAAGCCTAGATGTACAACCAGCCACCAGGAACAGGCAGCAGCCGGGCAAACTCACGTGCAGTGCTGATCCTGCCATTTACTGCAACCCTGCATTCAGCCAGCTATAAAGAGCATCATGCTGTGGAACATGATGTTACCCGCTTTGCCAGACGCATTGAGCCTGAATATGAACCAGCCAGCCAGCCGTACTCACGTGCAGGTTTCGCTCCACCTCGTTGAGCACATCCTTGCTGGCACCACGCAGCACAATCGTGCACGCCTTGGGGTCCTGCACGGGTGAACCAGCACAGCAGCAACAGCAACAGCGTCAGAATGACAGTGCAGCAACGCGATGCGGTTATGTGCATACTGCTCACCAACCAGCCGGTCAAACCACTGCAGCGACACACGTACAGTTTACTCCCCTGGTGGTTGACTGCAGATATGTAGCGCTCGTCAGGCGACTGCTGGTGTAACGCGCCCCCTCACCTTGCAGTGCCGGTGTAACGCGCCCCCTCACCTTGCAGTGCCGGTGTAACGCGCCCCCCTCACCTTGCAGTGCCGGTGTAACGCGCCCCCTCACCTTGCAGTGCCGGTGTAACGCGCCCCCACCCCTCACCTTGCAGTGCCGGTGTAACGCGCCCCCACCCCTCACCTTGCAGTGCCGGTGTAACGCGCCCCCACCCCTCACCTTGCAGTGCCGGTGTAACGCGCCCCCCCCTCACCTTGCAGTCCACGATGAAGGTGAAGAACTCGTCGCCGACCTTGACCACCTCAAACAGCCCAGCACGCGTGCCGATGTCTGATTCGCGGATCTGCAGCAGGGAGCAGCAGCAGCAGCAGCAGCAGCAGCAGCAGAAGAAGAAGAAGAACACCAGGTTGAGGCGTGCAGGGCGCAACGAAACAAGCAAGAGTACACAGCAGAATGCAGTGTGCACGAGGTCTTCCTGCATCAGCCCTCACCAGACCATTTTCGCACTAGTTTGCGAACCACAGCGCAGCTGCCTCTGCCTCTGCACAGCACATAGAAATCATATCACGTGCTTCTGCTAGGACCTTCACCACAATGGGTGAGCTTGCAGTCGCGGCATCTGATGTTGGATGCCCTGCTCACCTCCTCTACCCTGTGGCAGATGGTGGCGCCTGTTGCGCGCGCGATGCGGTTGTTGTCAGTCTTGCGCAGCCGCCTGATGGCAGAGATGCCCGCCTGCAACATACAATGTGATGAGGTTTAGAAACCCTAAACCCTGATGGCAGAGATGCCAGCCTGCAACATAGAAGCCAAGGACAGCACATACAATGTGATGATCGAGTTCAAAGGCGGGACATGGCCGCTGTGGCCTCGTTATATGGAAAACAGCAGCCAGAGATGCCTGCCTGCAAAGACAGGGGAACGCGCGGCGCAGACAAGAATAAACCAGACTAAGGGGGCACGTCGTGACCGCTGCGGCACAGAGCTTTGTAGACTCGGCTGTGACTGTATAGCCTGCCTGTCGAAGTGCAGGGGCAGGTAGCTGATGCCCTTGTCAGCGACAGGTATGCTTGTGTACAACAACACACAAATGCACAGATGACACACATGCGGCCGCACCTTTGTGAGGCGGTGTGCTGTCAAGTCGCTGGCCCTTCTAAGCCATTCAATACAGACACAGAACAAGTGTGGACGTTAATCGACCGACCACAGCCAGGGCGCCCTCCTTGGTGAGGAGGTGTGATGCCATAAACACAGGACTGCAATACGCATGGAACGCAACCGATGAAAGCAGCCAACCGCACCTTAGTGAGGAAGTGTGCCGCCAGGTCGCTGAGCCCCTTCTCAGTGACCACCAGGTCGGGCTTCAGCGCGGCGATCTGGGTGCAGGCCGCTGCCACCCACTCCTCCTCAGCCTTGAGCAGCGCAGCCCTGCGGGGTGAACGGCACAACAGCAAGCGGGCAAAAGGCAGAGATAAGCGCACACATTTGAGTTGATGTCGGGGTGCCAAGCAGAGCATTGAGCAGCGCAGCCCTGCAGCACCCCACGCGGACAAGCGGCAAGGACACGTGAACACATATGAGTTCATGTGTTGGGTGTGAAGCAGAGCATGGAGCAGGCCGCAGCCACCCACTCCTCCTCAGTCTTGAGCAGCGCAGCCCTGCAGGGTAAAAAGTGGGCACGAAGAAGCAACAGTTAGCACAAGGACGAAGCTTCTGGTGAGTTAGCATACGCAGGGCATGTGAGCACGCTGCAACCACCCACTCCTCCTCGGCCTTGAGCAGCGCAGCCCTGGTGGAAGGCAGTGAAGCAGATGTAAGACAACATGTCAGGCTTCAATGTGTAAAAAGAGGAGCTACCCAGCTGAGCATGCAAGAAGGCTGCTGTCACGCTCGTCAGCAGTCAGCAGCCCTGCACAACAAGCAGTGGCGGCGTCCAGCTCTGACACAGGCTGTATGGTCAAAAGCATAACAGGCTGAAAACAATCTGCAGCCAGCGGCCAATCTGTTGCAGCCGTTGCAACATGCTGCAGCGTGACAGCAGGTCGTGGGGCAGAAACCAGAAACAGGCTGGACTACAGTGTTCTGCCAGCCGTCACGCTTACAGCCATCACCAGCGTAGCCCTGAGAGCCCGCAACAGGACACGCAGACACCGCCAAGAAAGAACATGAGCATGCAGCCATCAATCACAACACAACATGCAGACCCAGCTCACCAGTCCTCCTCCTCCATCAGCTCCACTGCCACTTGGTTCTCCCCCTTCTTGTACTCCAGCGGGGCAATACAGACACCCCTGTCAACACCCAGCATGCAGCACCCAAATGCAACATTCAAGCCTCAGGCCTGCTGCTGCTTCTTGCTGCTGCCGCTCACCAGTCCTCCTCCTTCATGAGCTCCACCGCCGTTTGGCTCTCCCCCTTCTTGTACTCCAGCGGGCAGTCCAGCAGCAGGATGCGCGGGTTGGCAATGCGGCGCCGCATGCGGCCCGGCACCACCACGTCCTTGTTGAACATCACGCCGCGCAGCACCTGCAGCAGGCATCAGCACAAATGACAATGTTTATTACACACACATCTGCACAACACAAAACGGGAAAGCACAGCACCTGTGAGGGGCATGGGGACAGAATAAGGTTATGATCAACAATATAGGCCGCCAAATCTAAGGTGTGGGATGTGCAGCACAAAGCAGCGCTGGCACCACCACGACCTTGTTGAGCATCACGCCGTGCAGCACCATCAGCAGCGCAGACATGCGGGCAGCGCAGCCCTAGGACCAGATCTGTGCAACGCTGATGCAAGATAGGTGGGGCACAGGTGACGCTGGCACCACCACGTCCTTGTTGAACATCACGCCGCGCAGCACCTGCAAGGCGCATACACACAATTGGAAATTTTGGTACGAAGATTTGTGCCACACAGGAAAAAGGCAGAGATAAGTGGCTTTGGCACCACACAACGTGCTTGTTGAATATCACGCCACGCAGCATCTGCAGCAGCGCAGACATGCAATCAATGGCATCGCAGCAAGCACACAATCAGACCTTGCTACATGGAAGCAGGCAGGGGAATAATGGTTCCGGCACCACCACGTCCTTGTTGAACATGACCCCGCGCAGCACCTGCGAGGGGGTATACGCACAACAGAAAAAAGTGTCAGGTAACACTTCAGGCCGCCGTAAGCCAAGGTTTTAGGTGTGGTGCAACACAAAGCAGCGCTGGCACCACCCATCCTTGTTGAACATCACGCCCCGCAGCACCTGTAGCAGGACAGGCATCAGGAATCGCAGAATCAGATCTGTGTGTTGCTGATGCAAGATAGGTGGGCCGCATGCGGCCAGGCACCACCACGTCCTTGTTGCACATCACGCCACGCAGAACCTGCAAGGTACACAAGCACAAATAAGACTGTTACAACACGAAAACTGCTCAGCACGGGGAAGGCAGGAACAAGTGGTTCCGGCACCACCACGTCCTTGTTGAACATGACCCTGCACAGCACCTGCAAGGGGACATCAGCACAACAGAACAATTTACTTGAAACGCCAGGCGTCCAAAAGCCATGTGAGGCGTGGCGCAACACACAGCAGCGCTGACACCACCACGTCCTTGTTGAACATGACCCCGCGCAGCACCTACAAGGGGAGTGAACACAAATAACAATGTCATAACACACAATCTGCGCAACGGGGGGAAAAATAGGAAAAAGTGGCTGTGGCACCACCACGTCCTTGTTGAACATCACGCCGCGCAGCACCTGCAGCAGCGCAGGCGTGTGCATCAAGGTATTGCAGCAAGTACAGAATCAGATCTGTGCTACATGGAGGCAGGAACAACGAGGTCTGGCGGCACCATGTCCTTGGTTCAATGTATGCAAAGGCAGTGAATGCCAGCAACTGCATGCTGGCACAGTTACGTGTCAAACAAACTGCTGCCAGAACATCATCAACCCGAGTTCATCAGCGCAAGCCCCACCTTGCAGTCCTCAATGGTGCCTCCGGGGATCTTCTCGATCTTGGCGTAGTTTTTCACGTCCACCTCGCGCTGCCCGCCACCCACATCACGCGCCACCGTCTGCACCGCGTCCAGCGCCAGCTCCTGCAGACAGCATGGTGAAAACAAACAAACAATGAGTCACTGTACATCAGGAAATTTCACATAGTGGCAGTACTGCAAGTGTAGTGCCTGTGTGCTGAGAGTGAGCGTCACTTCACGCGCCACAGTCTGCACCGCGTCAAGCGCCAGCTCCTGCACGGGGCATGGTGGCACACACAAAACACGTGTTGGTGGCAGCGACCTCGAGACAATGTATGTGTCATGTAGTGTCTGTGATGCTCCACAGCCTGCTGTCCAGCTCCAGCACCCTGCACAATGCATACCAGCAGATGGCTGGGTTGCAGAGCCCGCTTGCGTCACACAACACAAGCAGCATACTGCAAAACCACACAGCGTGATACCACCACCAGCCGCAGCACCCCCCCCCCTCATTTCCGCAGCACCCCCGCCACTCACCGCCATGAGGGAGCCGAAGCGTGAGGTGTACTTTGTGCCTATGCAGCTGGACACCACCTGCAGCATGGATGCCCGGTCGTTGGTGTCTATGCTGAACGACATCGCCTCAGCAACCTGCGGCAGGGGGGGAGGGGGGCAGCAGCGTCATGGCAACAGCAGGGCAGTACAGCAGCTGCAGTGAGCCGCAGCATGTGATACGGACAGCATAGCATAAGCAGCAGAACAAGTGCCACAGATGTACAACATGCAGTGCAGCAGCTCCGCTGTATACATGTGCTGGCGATGTCCACGCGCACAGTGAGCTGCAGCTGCGGCAAACAGCGGCACCTGCTGCAGCAAGTTGAAGGAGCCACAGCATGCATGCATCTGCGCACACCAATTGCACACTCTTCACCCAAGCTGCAACTACAAATGCATCCTCGACTGCATTAGATCGCTGTCATAGTAAATTTAAAGCTGGCAACCTCACCACCAAAACTATACTGCTATACTGCTATACTGCTATACTGCTGGCACCCCCACCTTGATTGCGTCCTCAAGTGCGCGCGTGTATCCCCTCACCAGCACGGTGGGGTGCATGTGGCGCTCAAGCAGCGGCTCAGCAGACTGCAAGGGGGGGGATAGCAGCAGCACATGCAGCAGCAGCAGCAGGTGCACATGAGGACCCTACACTGACAGTGCAGCAGGTGAGCTGGGGCGGTCCAGCAGCGGCTCGGCAGACTGCTGGTGGTGGTGGTGGGTGCAGGGGCTGCAGCAGCACAGGCAGCAGCAGCAGGTGAGGGCGCGATGATACAGGAAGCAACTAAGAGCAATGCGTTGACTGCAGATGAGATGGGGGCGCAGGGTCTTTCCTGTGCTACACGACTACTGAAAGCAGCATGCCAGCAAACATTCACACAGTGGTAACTAAGATGGACTGCTACCACCACCACCAGGGGGGTCATGGGTCGCTCAGGTGCCAAGGCGACACCACCTACCTCAGCAGCTCTCCCGCAACAGCACACACACGCACACATACACGCACATAACATGTTTGTAACAGCCCGCGCCACCAGCAGCTCACCCGCAACAGCACACACACGCACACACACACACGCAAACAACAGGTCTGTGCAAGCGCGCACCTGCAGCAGCTCTCCCGCCAGGATGATGACGCTGGTGGTGCCATCGCCCACCTCCTCGTCCTGCGTGCGGCTCAGCTGGATCATCGACTGCAGGGTGCGACGCACAGAGACGCACAGAGACGCAGCAGCAGCAGCAGCAGCAGCAGCAGCAGCTGGTGTCAGGTGCGTGACACAGCAGACACATAGGTAGCATGCGCGTGGCCCTGCGTGCGGCTCAGCTGGGTCATCGACTGCAGCGCGATACGGACAGAGGAGCAGCGGCAGCAGCAACATCGACCGCAGCAGCACAAACAGCATGTAACGTCAGATGAGTGACGCAGCCCACACATAGGTAGCATGCGCGATGCCCTGAGCGCGGCTCAGCTGGTTCATCGACTGCGGTACATACGCGCCAAGAACAGCAGCGGCAGCCGCAGCAAGAAGGCAGGCATGGTACTGTGCCATGAAAGCAATTGCAGTGCCTGCATGCATTCCTTGTGCAGCAGACGATGAAAACCCTGCATCCATGACATGCACTGTGTCTGCAGCTGCTGCAGCTGTTGCTTGCTGCACCGCGCAGCTGCTGCGCATCTCGCCAAGGACAGCTGCTGCAGTTATGTGTGCTATGCTGTTGCTGCATCTGCTGCACCGCCGCATTGTTGTTGTGCGTTCACACGCTCCCCTGCGGAACTGCTGGTGTTATGCTGTTGCTACAAAGCTGCCCACGCCGAGTCAGCGCATCGTCCGCACCTTGGCTGCTGGGTGTGACACGTCAATCT
Organism: Tetradesmus lagerheimii; assembly: GCA_902809745.2. Lineage (NCBI taxonomy): Eukaryota > Viridiplantae > Chlorophyta > Chlorophyceae > Sphaeropleales > Scenedesmaceae > Tetradesmus > Tetradesmus lagerheimii. Next base: position 54,037 of record CADDIJ020002104.1, on the reverse strand, counting down.
CACGCAGGATGGCGTGGCCATCATTTGTCAGCACAATGCCTGCAGCAGCACCAGCAGCACCAGCAGCAGCAGCAGCAGCAGCATGAGAATTCACACGTGAGCAAGAGTAGCGGCACACATGTTGCACCAAGCTGCGCGCGAGTCGAACGCCTGCAACACAAGAGCAGCATGCGTACAGGGAGGCAGTGTTGCACAGGGAGGCAGGTACAGGTGTTGACGGAACAGGAGCGTTCATGATGGGCAACACCAAGGAGATGCATTGTGGTTTGCCATGCAAGATGTGCAGAGGAGGTGGTGAACAGTACATTACAGCATGCTTCAGGTCAATGCAAGCAAATGATCTGCATCTGCACCAGCACAGTTGGTGCAGTGCACTGTAGCATGCAGAGTGTCTGTGGTGGGGTGACATAAAGAACACAAAGCACCCAATTTGCTTGAGCTGCTGGTGGTGCTGTTGTGCTGCTGCTGTTGATAGCCCTTGTGCAGGTGATGCCCCAGCATGGCACCTCCTCCTCCTCTGCACAGCCGCCTGTGTATGATAACGTCAATTAGTGGTACGTCCTGTGTATGATATCCGCACAGCCTATGAACCACGAGCACTGACACAAGCAAAACCAACTGTTTGCTGCGCAGCGTGCTGTGTGAGGTAGCCAGTGCTGCAGAAGGCGCTGTGGCACGACTTGTGCAGTCCGCGTATACAGATGCTGCAGCGATGTATCTGCACGAGACAGTAGCTGAGCAACACTACTCCGAGTGAAGCGGACTCAAAGTACTGAGTTTGCTGTACTCACTGAGAGTATAGTGTTGCTCAGCTACTGTCTCCTGCAGATACATAGCTGCAGATACATAGCTTATAATCGCTGTTATTGCTTTGACGTACTGACGGCAGTCATGCTGCTCGGTTCCCAGAGGGCAGACGCGCTTGGCATTGAGCCCCAGCAGCGCTGCTGCGCAATAGGCGGCAATAACCCGAAACACATGGAAGCTGTCATGCGCCCTGCATGCTTGCACGAGAACATGCAATCCACCATCTGCAGTGCAGATCAACCCTGCTGGGATCGATCACTGCTGCCTGCAGGCAACTCATGGTGTGCTGCTGCTGTGCGCTACACCTGCGCACCTCCATTTGGGTCAAGCAGCATCTTCAGCATAGACCGAGGCCCCAGCGTTGTCCTGATGATGTCTGACACGGCCTGTATATGTAACGTAATGTTTAGCTTCATTTGTAGCCGACGTGGTCTGCGTATACGCCGTGCCTGCAGTTCCTGCAGCAGCTACACACCTTGGCAGCTGCGATGTTGCCGACCTGGGCCTTGCGGCCCTGCTCCCGTTTTGTGTTTGCATTCAGAACTGTAACTGGCACCTGCATGGCGCCGATCGCAGCTGGGCTGCTGTCTGCACTTGAATCAACGTTTGGCGCCTTGAGCGTACAGGAAACTTCTGCTTCGTGTGATGCCTATGATGCTCAGATCGTGCTAGAATGCCTGATCAAGTGCTTGATAACCGCAGGTGAAAAAGTACAACTCTGGCTAGCACAGTCTTGGCTTGCCAGGGCATGCACAGCAGTGTGTTACATGACTGCCCTGGTTCAGTCGCTGCAGGGTCATGCTTGTTCTGCTAAAGCACTACGCTGGCTATCAAATTAGCATTTGGAGCATTCGACTTATTGCGAAACACAGTCGAGTCCGTCGCAACCACCACCTCGCCGGGATGTTGGCAGCAGGATCAACCAGCGTGTTTCATATGTTCTAGAACGCTTCTGGTGATATGCAGGGCGATTCTGCTGGCGAGCAGGTGCGCGGGTGCAGCACAGTCGCCTGTTCGTAGCACAGCCCAGGCTTCTTGTTGTTTCTATTCCAGGTCCAGCACGCTCATTAGGACATCAATAGCACATATTATGCTTGGGTGAACCAGCATCTGAGTGAAACCGCCTGCTGCGATCAACAACCTCTCACTGCTGCTGCTGCCATACCTCACAAAGAATGCAGCTAGATGCACACAGCTGTTGTGCATCATACAGCTGCATCCTTGATATCAAAACTGTGGTGCTGGTTCGTTGGAGGCAGCAGGCCCAGCCGCTTGACACTTGATCAACAGCAAAGCCCCCTGCCCTCGCCTGGCCTGTTGCAACTGCTGCTAAGCAGCTGATCGCTGCCAGTTGCTGCAGTCACGTGCTTCCTAGTCATTCAACATGCTGTACCGTTGTCTGCTGCTGCTGCTGATGCTGCTGGCGTGCAGGCGCCGCAGCATGAGCTGCTGATGCTGCATGAGGACGGCCAGCAGAAGCTGCAGCTGTCAGTCAAGCTGCCAAGTGGGGCGCCACGCCTCACACGACAGCAATGAAGCAGCAGAAACTTGAAACTGTGCATAAGCAGTAGCAGCAGCAGATGCCCCATTTGGCAACATACAGAGCTGTGTCATGTCAAACTAACCAAACCAACTTTAGTTATGCAGTATTTGTGCTCATTGTCTTGTTGCTGTCTTTGTGGTTCTGCAGGCCTATCAGATCCGTCAGCTATCCAGCTGGTGTGCAGCAGCAGCAGCATCGGGCTCAAAGTGCCTGGCCAGTACGCGCTGCTGCTGCATCTGGACTTCACGATTAACGATGCTGCCGACAGTGTGAAGTTCATGAAAAAGAAGCATACACTGACCGCGAAGTTCACAGTGACCAGCATCAGCACAGCAGCTGCGTCTGCAGTGAATGGCGCCAATGTTAGCAGCAGCACTGGACAGCAGCAGCAGCAGCAGCAGCAAGGTGGTGATGCCGCGCAGCGTGCTGCTGCTGCTGCTGCTGAGGAGGCTGCGCGGCGTGAGCAGCAGCGGCGGCTCAACACAGAAGCAGCAGAGGAGTGGATGAGGTGCGCTGCTGGCGGTGGTGGCCCTTGCGGCAGTGATCGCTGCCAAAAGCAGCAGCAGCAGCAGTGCAGTAGCGTGGTTGGAGGGGCTAGACACTAGTTACGGTTGTCTGCCAGATGCAGCAGCAGCATGCGGTGTGGGTGAACCCAGCATTGTGAGGCAGCTGGCAGTTCCATATCAGTCAACCCCAGCAGCAGGAGTTCAGTTGGCTTCAGATGCATCAAGGGCTTTGGCTGCTCAACCTAGTTAATGTGAGGCTGTCAGTTACAGTAGATGCATGCTGCTGAAGCCTGCCAACGGCAATCCGCCACTGGCGACTCTATCGCTGCTGCAGGTGTGATGTAGTGGCAGCGTGTGCAGGCAGCACAGCGTCCACGCACACCGCTTGATGCTTACTGCTTCTTTTAAACCTTATCGCTGCTGCAGGTGCCTGCAGGCGTGGTGTTGAGGCAACACAGCGTCCCCGCACACCACTTGATGCTTACCGCTTCTTTTTTACCGCTTCCCCTGCTGCTGCTGCTGCTGCCGCTGCTGTTGCTGCGTGCAGGCGTGGTGTAGAAGCAGCTGCTGCAGGCAACAGCTCACTGGCTTAGAAGGCACTGGGCAAGGTTGTTGCTTACTTGATGCCTACTTGTTGCTTACGTTTTTTACTGCTTCCTCTGCTGCTGCTGCTGCTGCTTCTGCTGCATGCAGGCATGGTGTTGAGGCAGCGGTTCAGGCAACAAGCATCCCCGTGCATCGCTTGATGCTTACTGCTTGTTGACCGCTTCCCCTGCTGCTGCTACTGCTGTTGCTGCAGGCGTGGTGTAGCGGCGCGCGCAGGCCGCACAGCGTCCGCGCACACCACTTGATGCCTAGTGCTTCTGCTGCTTCTGCTGCTGCTGCTGCTTCTGCATGATGCAGGCGTGGTGTAGAGGCAGCGGCTGCCGGCAACGCAGCGCTGGCTGAGAAGGCGCTGGGCAAGGTGTGTGAGCTGGCGCCCCACCTCAACACGGCAGCACTGCGAACAGCCATTGCAGCAGCCAAGCAGGGTGGCCAGCAGCAGCAGCAGCAGCAGCAGCAGAGTGTGCGGCAAGGTGCTGCTGGAGGGGGCAGCAGCGGCGCCAACGGCAGCAGTCAACAGCAGCAGCAGCAGCAGCAATCCCAGCAAGCGCCGCCCAAACCACAGCAGCAGCAGCAAGCGCAGAGTAGCAGCAACAACAGCAGTGCGCGGCCTAGCAACACCCAGCAGCAGCAGAGCTTTAGCAGTGCAGGCGCGCAGCAGCCAGGCAACACCAATAGCAATGCCTCGCGCCCAGGCAACCAGCAGCAGCAGCAGCAGCAGAAGCAGCATCCCAAGCAGAAACACAAGCAGAAACCTGGCAAGCCGCCACCACCACAGCAGGAGCAGCAGCAACGACCAGGAAGCAGGAGCAGCACTCACAATGGCTCTTCCCAGCAGCAGCAGCAGCAGCATGACAGTGACGATGACGGTGTGCCTGGCTTCTCTGCGTCAGCGTGGGAGCAGCAGCAGGCTGCCAAGGCGGCTGGTGGCGGGCTGGTGGGCGCGTGGTGCAGGGGATACGACGCGCTGGAGGTGTGGCTCATGACAACTGGGGACCTGCTCAACGCCTGGAGCAAAGGTGCGTGACTGGGCTGTGTTGATTAGAACCTGATGTCGGTATCGGCATTGTCGGTGCAGTGGGGCAAAGGTACGCGTCAAAGAGTGCTTTGTTCAGTGTCTGAGGGTGTGTGGGGTTGTTGTGTGACGGCTGGCGTTCATGTCAGGACCAGGGTGCAGTCTGGGCTGGTGGGCGCGTGGTGCAGGGGGTATGACGCGCTGGAGGTGTTGCTGATGACAACCGGCGACCTGCTCAACGCCTGGAGCAAAGGTACACATCAACGTGTGCATTGTTCAATGTCTTAGGGTTGTGAGTGGTTGCTGTGTGGCGGCTGGCATTGGTGTCAGGACCGGGGTGCAGTCTGGGTGGTGGTGGGTGCGTGGGCGCGTGGTGCAGGGGGTACGACGTGCTTGAAGTATGGCTCATGACAACTGGGGACCTGCTCAACGCCTGGAGCTAAGGTGCGTGACTGGGCTGTCTTGCGTTGAAACCTGCTTGTCGGCATTGTCGGTGCAGTGGGGCAAAGGTACACGTCAAAGAGTGCTTTGTTCAGTGTCTGAGGGTTGTGTGGGGTTGCTGTGTGACGGCTGGCGTTTGTGTCAGGACCAGGGTGCAGTTTGGGCCACACTTGACTCCTGCAAATAGGGGTTCCTGTTGCACTGAATTCATATCGCTGACCAGCGCCACACGTTTGCTTGCTTTTGTGCTGCACTGCAGAGCCTGGGCGCAGCTGGGCAGCATGCACAGCTTCTTACGCTAGTGCATGATTGAGCAACTGCAGCGTGTTGGTTGAACGTGCTGCACTGCATTGCAGCTGCTAACTAGCGGCACCTATTTACTGTCTTGTGTGCTGCGCTGCAGAGCCTGGGCGCAGCTGGGCAGCATGCACAGCCTGCTCAATGCATATACAGCAACAGTGGGCATGACGCATCCAGACCAGCAGTGTGAACTTCAAAAGCCAGTGTCTTTGAGCAGTATTTTCCTGCCTCTGCCCAGTGCCTGTGCTGCTGGTGCACAATGGAGCTCCAGCAGCATTGTCAACAAGATGCGGTACACTGCAACAACGCTGCTGACCTGGCGCCACACGTCTGCTGTTGTGCTGCGCTGCAGTGCCTGGGCGCAGCTGGGCAGCATGCACGGCTTACGATGCTTGTGCTCGACTGAGCACTGCAACATGTTGAATGAGCGTGGTGCTCTGCAATGCAGCTGCTGACTTTGTGCCATGCGTTTGCTGTGGTACTTCCCCGCAGAGCCTGGGCGCAGCTGGGCAGCGTGCACGGCCGCGCAGCTGAGCGCAGTGCTGCTGGTGGCGAGCCACTTCTGCGTCATGTGGCTCTGGCGCACGGTGAGTGCTGCAGGATGCGTGTATGGGTTACATATGTTGCTGTGTTTATGCTCTGGCTGGCATCTGTTGGTACAGCCAGGAAGAGCTGGGGTGATGAGACGCACGTTCACCCCAGCAAAACGTAACTTGCTCCTATTATGCCCTGTTCACGGCCTGCGTCATGTGGCTCTGGCGCACGGTGAGTGCTGCTGCCTTCCGCTGCAGCTGGCGTGAGAGGGAAGGGTGGGCTGGCAGTACACCTGATGCGGGCGATGCATTGTAGTCATCGCGTGCGAGGCAGTACACGCATCGCGGGAGGCAGTCGATGCGAGCGAGGCGGTACACGCATTGTGCGCGGGGCAGTACAGTCATTGCATGCGAGGCAGTACACTCAGTGCACGCAAGGCAGTACAGTCATTGCGCGCGAGGCAGTACGTTTATTGCCAGTCACCACCAGCAACCGCAGCAGTAGTGGAAGCATCCCAGGTGTTCGGCCTGCATGCTTCTTTGCCGGCAGGTCTCCTAAACATTAGGTCACATGCGCTGTTCAACCTGTACCCACCTTTTGCAACGCCGTCACCTGCAGGGCTAACGCAGGGAGTGGGACTCTTGAAGCACTGCACGTGGCCGCGTACATCAGGCGCACGGGTGGCGACACCTTCATCGAGTCGCAGCTGCTCTAAACATCTGATGACATGCGCTGTCCAGCCTGTACTCACCGTACCTAAGATGCCTTTGTCGCACCCTCATCCTGCAGGGCTGGATGCAGGGAGTGGGACCTGTGATGCAGCGGAGATAGACGAGATGCATTGCTGTGCTTGTCCCCAGCATAACGCATCCTGCCCTGCTCATGGCCTGCAGGGCTGGACGCAGCCGCTGCAAGTAGCCGCATAACATTGGATGACATGCGCTGCCCAGCCTGTACCACCCTATTCATGATGCAGTTGTCACGCATCCTGCAGGGCTGGACAGCGCAGGGGTTTTGTGAAGCACCTGAAATGAACGAAATGATTGCTGTGTTTGCCCCCAGCAAAACTATCTTGTTTTGTTTTCATTTCATGCCTGCAGGGCTGGACGCAGCCGCTGAACGTAGCTGTGTACATCCGGCGCACGAAGCATTGGACATGCACTGTCCAGCCTGTACCCACCGTCTTTAAGTTGCTTGTGTTCAGTCTTTATCCTGCAGAGCTGGACGCAGAGGGATCGGGACCCGTCGTGAGCCACTGCAGATGAACTAGACCTGCATTGCAGTAGTAAGTAGGCCCCAACCATAACGCTCCTATTTTGTTTTGCCCTGCAGGGTTGGACGCAGCCGCTGCATGTAGCCGCGTACATTAGGCGCACAGGCGGTGACACCTTCATCGAGTCGCAGCTGTGGCTGGGACGCACAGCAGTGGCCCTCACGCAGCACAGCCTGGCTGCTGCTGCCTGGCGGCTGGCCCTGTGCGGTGTGAGTGTTGGCGCCACCACTGCTGCTGGCTGGGCGGTGGGCTGGATGCAGCTGTGGGGGCACAGCCTGGTGGGCTGGGGCTGCCTGCTGCTGGTTGGCATTTGGAGAGCGCTGGTCTGGCGGCCCTGGCACAGCGTGCAGGTAAAAAGTTCGAGTGGGTCCAGAAATATGGCACTGTACAGTGTGTGGTGGTGCCTGCAGGTGTGCTCTTCATTTGTGCTGTTATGTTACCTGAATGTTTTGTGTGGAGTGCTTGCTGGGGTTCAGCAGATGTGTCACAGCCAGGCATCATAGCTGCTGCTGTGTGGCATGCGGCGGGCGCTGGTCTGGCGGCCCTGGCACCGCGTGCAGGTAAGTGTGGCGTTGCCGCAAGTTGTGTCTTGCGCTTGGCAGGACGTGTGCTCAAGCATCCAGCACGGTTTGCTGCTGCTGCAGCTGTGTGAAAAGGCCTCTCCTTTTGCTGGAGGGTCTTGAGCGCTGGCAGCGCACTTGATGGTGCTTGCAACATAGCGTACACCTGCGCATGCTGCTGACGCTTCCTGCTGTGCCCCTGCTGCTGTTTCTTGCTGCAGCTGCCGCTGGCGGTCGTCGCTGTGCTGCTGTTTGGCTTTGCTGGCCTGGGCGGTGACGTGGGGCTGTGGAGCCTGGCGGTGAGTTGGCATGCTCAGAGTTTTGACGCATAGTTTCAACAGCAATTAGACAGCAACAGCCAGCTGAGGGTTGTCCTGTGCTGCAGCGCTGACTCTGTTGACCTCAAAGCATTGAGGCAGGAGCAGCAGCAGCAGCAATAGCAGCAGCAGCTGCTGGCACCACATTGTGAGCAGCTGTAGGTTCCTGCTGGCCTGGGTGGTGACGTGGGCCTGTGGAGCTTGTTGTCGGTGAACTGGCAAGCTCAGAACCAGGAAACACAACATTGTCCTCAGCAACAGCAGCAGTGAGAGTGTGTGTGGTGACGTGGGCCTGTGGAGCTTGGCGGTAAGTTGGTCAACAAATACACAAACGCTTTGGCCAGCAACAGCAGCAGTGACAGCAGCTAAAGCAGGTAGCAGAGGGTATGAGTCTACTGGGCTGGCTGTAGTATATGGCAGTGGCAGTGGCGGCCAGAAGCAGAAGCAGCTGGAACCTGATGGGTCCGTTTTTACCACAGCTGCGATCATGTTTTTAGCAGAGCCTGGCACGTGCAACTGTTTCTGGGCGCACACAGTTCTGCGTCGTACTTTCATAAAGTCACCTGCCACATGCTTCTTCTGCAAACATTTCTTCCACGCCTGCTGCAGATGTTGCTGTCGCCAGGCAGCTGGCTCAACCTGAGCACCTGGGCCCTGGCAGCAGCCGCAAACTTTGGCCTGCTGCCGCTCTTCCCGCGCATCACCTGGAGCAGCGGCCTGGGCGGCACCGTACTGGCAGCAACGGCCATCAACTCTGGCTGCCGCTGGTGGGGCGTTGAGGCGTTTGCACGGCCTGTCGACCCGCTGCCGCGCGTGTCGTGGTGGTGGTGGCTGCTGCTGGTGGTGCTGTATGGGTTTACAGCGCTGATGCAGGCCGCGGAGCAGCTGCGACGGGAAGAAGAGTATGCGAAGCAAGGAGGGCGGCCAGGCAGCAGCAGCAGCAGCTTCGGGCGAGGGCACGCAGGTGAGGCCATGTTGTGCTGTTGCTGTTGTGTTTATTGGTTCTGAGTGTTGCGTGCTGTGGGTTTTTGTCGGTCAAAGTGATTGTGAACACCAGGTGTTGGGCAGTTCATAAGATGTCACGCGGTCAGATTGGCAATCGGCTGGGAAGGCTGTACGGCTTCACAGCGCTGATGCAGGCAGTTGAGCAGCTGCGGAGGGAGGAGGAGTATGCCAAGCAGGGGGGCGGCCGGGCAGCAGCAGCTGCTGGCGGGGGCACGCAGGTGAGAGCATGTCGTGTTATAGCTGTGTTTGCTACCGGTGCTGGGCGTTGCGCAATGTGTGTGCGTTTTTGTCGGTCGAAGTGATTTTGAACACCAGGTGTTGGGCAGTTCAAACGATGCTAAGCAAGGGGGGCGGCCAGGCAGCAGCAGCAGCAGCTTTGGGCGAGGGCACGCAGGTGAGAGCATGTTGTGTTGCTGTTGTTTTACTGGTGCTGAGGGGTATGAAAGATGTCTCGCGGTCAATCTGGCAAGCGCATGAAGATGTGCAACGGCGCGCAGGGAGGAGTGTGCGAAGCCGGGCGGGCGGCCAGGCAACAGCAGCTTGGGGCGGGGGCACGCAGGTGAGAGCATGATGTGGTGCTGCTGTGTCTACTTGTGCTGTCAGCACCCTCAGAGGGTTGCATGGGGTCGTGTTTGTGCTAGGGAATTCAAACACATATTGGCAAACGGTTGATGCAGGCGGCTGAGCAGCGGAGGGAGGAGGAGTATGCCAAGCAGGGGGGGCGGCCAGGCAGCAGCAGCAGCTTCGAGCGGGGGCACGCAGGTGAGCGCATGTCTGTTACCTTTGTGGTCACCGGTGCTATCAGCACCCTCAGAGGGCCGGATGTGTTGGGGTGTTGTTATTGCCAGGGAATTCAACACAATTTGGCAGACGGGTGAACAGGCGGCTGAGCAGCTGCGGAGGGAGGAGTATGCCAAGCAAGGGGGGGCGGCCAGGCAGCAGCAGCTTTTGGGCGGGGGCACGCAGGTGAGAGCGTGTCTTGTTGCTGCTGTGTTTACTGGTGCTGAGTGTTGCGTGTTGTGTGGTTTTTTGATGAAAGTGATGATAAACATCAGGTGTGGGCAGTTGAAACAATGTCATGTGGATGGGTTGCCGAAGAGCTGGGAAGGTGCTACGACTGACAGAGTATGCACAACTATAAGGCAGTGGAAGCAGCATTGGGTGCGGCATGCAGGTAAGCCAAACTGCCTAGAGAACAGGCTGGTCGCACTGTTGTTGACTCCTCGTACTGCTGTCGTGCGGGCCATACGCATGTGCCTGCTTTGGAAGTACTGCTGTTGACTCCATGGTTCGTGCAGACGGCACTGCTTGGTTTGTCAGTGCTGGTAACAACACCATCAAGTGCTGGAGCATACATCATGCTGCAATGGCCGCTGCCCCTCTCAATGTTTTGTTCAGATGACAAGCCCCTTTCCATGGTGGCAATGTGGGATGAGTGGGATTGCTAGAAGTTGCGCAAACCGCAAGGCTTTTCAACTCTCGCTGCTGCTGCTGCTGCTGCTGCTGCTGCTGTCTGTCTTGCTGTGTGCACAGATGACGAGCCCTTCTATAGTGGCGCCAATGAGGTCGCGTACCAGAAGTTTGTGATGGGCTTTGGGCCTGTGGCAGTGCCTGAGGGCTGCGAGGTGGCTGAGGTCAAGCTGGCACTGCAGGCGCGCGACTACTACCAGGTGCGTCTATTGTACTGCTACTCTGCAGGGTGTGGGACGATTGTGTTGCAGTTGTGTTGCAGAGGTATAAGCTGCTCAGTTGGATATGTGGCATTTCTTGTGCGAGCAGAACTCGAGTCATTACAAATGTTTTTTCCAGGTGGTATGTTGACTGCCCTACTGCGTTTGTGCGTGTGTCTGAGCCAACAGATGCTTGCGCGTGGTTGTAGGCCTGCGCGTGAATGCGCGTCAGCAGTTTGCTGCGTAACTTTCTACGTGTTGGGTGCAGTGTGGCTGCTTCAGACCCCGCGTGCGTTGCTGGCATGTGCACGCTTGCGTCTGACCCAACAAATGCTTGCGTGTGGTGGTAGCCCTGCACTTGAGTAAGCGTGAGCGGTTTGCTGCATGACTTCCTACTTGATGGTTGCAGTTTGGCTGTTTCAGACCCCACGTGCGTTGCTGGCGTGTACGCAAATGCGTCTGAGCGAACAGATGCTTGCGCGTGGTTGTAGGCCTGCGCGTGAATGCGCGTGAGCGATATGCTGCATAACCTCTTATGTAGTGGGTGCAGTGTGGCTGTTTCAGACCCGCGTGTGTTGCATGCGTGTACGCGCATGCGTCTGAGCCAACAGATGCTTGCTCGTGGCTGTTGGCATGCGCGTGATTGCGCGTGAGCGGTTTTCTGGGTAACATCCTACGTTTTAGGTTTGGTGTGGCTGTTTGGCACCCCGCATGTGTTGCTTGCGTGTACACGCATGGATTTGAGCAAACAGTTGCTTGCGCGTGCCTGTAGGCCTGAACGTGTGTGTGCATGCGTGGTTTGAGGCGTAAGTTCCTGCTTATTGAGTGCTATGTGGCTGTTTGGCACCCCGCATGTGTTGCTGGCGTGTACACGCATGGGTTTGAGCGAACAGTTGCTTGCGCGTGCCTGTAGGCCTGCACGTGTGCGTGCGCGTGCGTGGTTTGCTGCGTAACTTCCTACGTATTGCGTCCAGTGAGGCTGTTTGGGACCCCGGGTGTGTTGCTGGCATGTACACGCATGGGTTTGAGCAAACAGTTGCTTGCGCGTGCCTATAGGCCTGCGCGTGTGTGCGCGTGACCTGTTAGCTGCGTAACTTCCTGTGGTTTGCGTTTAGTGTGGCTGTTCGGTACCCCACGTGTGTTGCTGGCGTGTGCACGCATAGGTTTGAGCAAACAGTTGCTTGCGCGTGCCTGTAGGCCTGCACGTTTGTGCGCGTGCGTGGTTTGCTGCGTAACTTCCTACGTATTGGAAGCATTGTGCACGCATGGGTTTGAGCTAACAGATGCTTGCGCGTGCCTGTAGGCCTGCACGTGTGTGCGCTTGAGTGGTTTCCTTCGTTACCAGTCACAACTTGAGTACAGTGTGGCTGTGTGGAACTCCGTGTGTGTTGCCAGCGTGTGCGCACGTGGTTTCGATCGACGCTTTTGGCCTACGCTTCTTTGTTGGCATGTGTGCATGGGCTGTTGACTGCTCTACTGTGGCCGTGGACGCGTGCGTACGCATACACGTGCACATGTGGCTGCCTTGTTGTATGGTTGGCTGCTTCAGGGCTGCCATGCTGGTGTCTGCAGCTGGCCCGGCATGTTGGCATGTGCGTATGGGGTGGCAAATCCATTGCCGCACTGTTTTGCCAAGGTGATAGACTTCCCCTCGTTGGACATTGGCATGTTTATCCTGAGAGTTTCAGCTGCTGCTGCGTTGCTGCATTGTACGTTTGGCTGGTGTTTCTGATTACGGTGATGGGGCTGCCATCATTTGCGTTGAGCATAATATGCATTTCCTGCAATACCTCAGCTGCGCTGCGTGCTGACAATCCGTGCTGCAGGTGATGGGCTTCTCATATCGCTGGAGTCGAGGAGGAGTGCTGTAAAATATCCTTAGGGCTTCAGCTGCCTCCGCGCACATGCTTCTACCTAGGTGTATGCTGGCTCTATGTCATTATTCTGCTGGTATGCGTGTTCACAGGTGATGGGCTTCTCATCGCGTGAGGAGTGCACGCCTGAGTCGCTGCGTGCAGCGCGCAAGCTCAAGGCGCTGGCGGTGCATCCTGACAAGGTGGGGCACGACCATCCTGGAGCAAACCAGGCCGCAGGACGCGTCAACAAGGTGAGCTGCTTGCTGCGCCATGTCTCCAGTAGTTGCTGCGCGCTACAGGTTTCTGTATTCGGCATTGTATGTTTTGTATGATGTCAGAGTGCTGGCGGTGCACCCGGACAAGGTGGGGCACGACCACCCCGGGGCAAACCAGGCCGCAGGACGCGTCAACAAGGTGAGATTCCTGCTGCGCCGTTTCTGCCCCAGTTGTTGCGCTGCTACAGTTTTCTGTGTTCAGCAGTGTCTGTCATGAATGTGTCAGATTGCTGGCGGTGCACCCCGACTAGGTGGGGCACGACCACTCCGGGGCAAACCAGGCAGCAGGACGCGTCAACAAGGTGAGATTCCTGCTGCACTGCGTTTTTGCCACATTGATCGTATGCCGCACTGCTGTTTGTTTTGTCAGTCATCATTGTCTGGCGTGCCGATTGAGTGAGAAAGAATGAGTGAGAATGATATAAAGAGAGTAAGAGAGACCAAGTGAGAGTGAGAGATTGTGTGTGAGAGAGAGAGTGACCGTGTGAGAGTGAGAGAGCTTACACTCGACCGCAGTCACTCCCCGCGGGTGCTGGTGCAAGTGGCCACCTACGACTGCACGCTGTACACACAGGCGCTACATTGCTTAGCATAGTTGCGTCATGAAGTGCTCCTACCCCATACTCACAATGTGTGCTCCTGGTGCCTGCGTGTACAACCTGCTGCATCCTGCAGGCGTCTGAAACGTTTCAACTGGCAGAGCTCGCGTTTGGCCAAGTTTGACTATATTCACATACTGCTTGATGCCTTCACTCTGCATTAACACAAGCGCTCCTGGCAGTAAAGACGTGTGTCAAACCCACCTTGACCCACATCTGACAATTTGCGTCTGTCTGCCGCATCCTGCAGGCGTTTGAGACGCTGAGCAGTGATGAGTGCCAGCGGCCTCTGCTTCTCAGCGAGTATTGGTTGTGTTGGTTTCTGTGCATGCCATTCGTACGCTTCCTGGACATCATTCAACAAGGCCTCCAACGTGCTTGTTTGACGCCGTTAGCCAGTTTGTTTGCAATCCTGCGTGACCAATCCTGCAGGCGTTTGAGACGCTGAGCAGTGAAGAGTGCCAGCAGCCTCTGGTTGTCAGTGAGTGTTGGTTGTGGTGTTTTCTGTGCACGCCAGTCGTCGAACGCGTCCTGGACATCTGATAACAAGGAGTTGCACCGTGTTAGTTTGACGCAGTTTGCATGTTTGTTTGCTATCCTGTTTGACCAACCCTGCAGGCGTTTGAGACGCTGAGCAGTGAGGAGTCGCGGCGCGCTTACGACCGCCTGCTGGACTGCCACAGCAGGCCACGGCCGCCACCCGGCAGCAGCAGCAGCAGCAGGCGCGGGGCAGCAGCAGCAGCAGCAGGGGGCGGCAGGCCCTTCAGCCCTGATGAGGCCTCCTGGCTGCCGCCCTACTGCGACTCGCTGTATGACGTTGAGAAGTCTGCCGCCTACATGTGCGACATGGACTGCCCCGTGGGGGGACACTCGCACACCGTGCACATCCTGCCGCAGTGAGTTGCTGCTTGCTTGTTTAGGGGCTTACAGTAGTGTGAAGCGATGGCTGCCAGCTGCATATGTGTGCAACATGCGGAGTGCCACTGGCACACCGTGCACATCCTGCCGCAGTGATTGGGGGCATGGGGTGGAAGCGACGCTGCTTGTTGTTGGGTTTGCAGTAGTTGTGGGAGCTTAGGATGTCAGCTGCTGACGTTTGCAATTGGAGGACATGGGGAGACTGTGCACATCCTGCTACGGTGAGTGGGGTTTGGGGGTCACATTGGCATTGCGGCACGCAGCAGCGTTCAGGTCCTGTGGTGCAGCTGTTTTTGTACGCGACATGGGCTACGCCAGCTTGGCCGCTCACACACAGTGCACATCCTGCCACAGTCGGTAGGGTTGCATTGCCTAGGGTGCAAGCTATGTGTTTTGTAAGATGCAACAAGAGATGGATGGCGTGTGGCGGTAACTCTGGCCTCTGCAACTGCCGTTGCTCTTGCTATGCATATGCAGGGCTCCCTTTGATGTGCGCTGGCGCGCGGCCTGTGAGACGATAACGTGCTCCAAAAGTCTCTGACATTTGCTTGCTTGCTGCTGCTGCTGCTATTGCTGCTGCTGCTGCTCATTTGTGAACTGCAGGGCTTCCTTTGGTGTGCGCTAGTGCCGCAAGTGTGGGTGTGGCACGCCCCTCAAGAGGCTGGCGAGGTGTGTCACCATCACGACACTCCTAACTACTGCTGCTCCTGCTGCTGCCCATGTTTTCCTTTGCAGGGCTCCTTTTGGAGTGCGCTGGTGCCGCGAGTGCGGCAGTTTGCACGCCACCAAGGAGGCCGGGGAGGTGTGGCACCACAAATCACTTATCATTGCTGCTGCTGCTGTGCTGATGCTGTACTATATACAGGGCTCCCTTTGCTGTGCGCTGGTGCTGCGAGTGTGGGTTCTGGCACGCCACCAAAGAAGCTGGCAAGGTGTGGCACCACCACGCATTGCTGATCATTGCTGCTGCTGCTGTGCCGCGTCTGTACTGTCTGCAGGGCTCCCTTTGGTGCGCGCTGGTGCCGCGAATGCAGCAGTTGGCACGCCACCAAGGAGGCCGGAGAGGTGTGTTACCGCGTGCCACTGATCACTGCTGCTGTGCCGCGTTCTGTGTTATCTGCAGGGCTCCCTTTGGTGTGCGCTGGTGCCGAGAGTGCAGCAGTTGGCACGCCACCAAGGAAGCCGGCGAGGTGTGGCACCACCATGCATTGCTGATCACTGCTGCTGCTGCTGCTGCTGTGCCGCATCTGTGCTACCTGCAGGGCTCCCTTTGGCGTGCGCTGGTGCCGCGAATGCAGCAGTTGGCACGCCACCAAGGAGGCTGGCGAGGTGTGGGCGCACTGGAGCCCAGGGCTGGGTGGGGTGCGCATGCTGGGTCACGCGCGGCTGCTGTTCGCGCCAGGGCCCGACTCGCCCATCTTCGACATCACAGACCTCTTCAAGTGCGGGGTGAGTTTGGCTTGCCTGTGAGACGCCTGTGGCTCAAGGCGCGTGTGCTGGACGTGTTTGTGTGGTTTACTGCTGTGTGGTGGACGTGTTTGCGCGTTGCTGGGCAGGTTCTGCCGTCTGACATCACATACCTCTTCAAGTGCGGGGTCAGCAGCGGGGGCTGAGGCGGGTGGCTGTCATGGTGCCAGTGTGCCGGGTGTTCTGCTCATTTGAATATGACAGTGACCCATGTTTGCGCTTCAAGAGAGGTGAGGGGCGTAATTCAATGTGTTTGCTGTGGATCAGGTTTCTGTCTTTGATTAGAACCTCATACTTGTTTCTAGCAAGCCAGGTGTGCAGAAGGAGGCCCTGCCAAAGTGCCCACTGTCACCGGGCAGGTGTTGACCCGTGCCATGTCTTGTACAGCGTCTACAGTGGCGACTGCAGCTATACTCCATATGTTTGACAATCTGGGCCGGTGTGAATGCAATGAACATCCGGGTCTGGGGTTTGACAGGGCTGTCCATCTCCCCAGGACAAGTCCATTCTGCAGCAAGTTTCACTCTTTGCACATTCCGCCAACAAGTCATTGCTAATCCTGCTGCTGCTGATGTTGCTGCTGCTGGTTCTGCTGCTGCGCAGGGCAAGCTGGTCGGCTCAAGGAGAACTGCACACACGCAGTGCTTCACTGTCTACTCCTCAACAAGTGCTGGTGTGCTGTTCGCTCTTTGCTGTGCCGAATGTGCTGCGCAGGGCAAGCTGGTCAGTTCCCGGGCGCAGTGCAGCACATACATCAACCACCAGCCTTGCTAATTCTGCTGCCGCTGGTTCTACTGCTGCTCTCCTGCTGCTGCGCATAGCAAGCTGGTCAGCAGCCAGGCGCAGTGCAACACGCACACAGTGCTTCACTGTCTACTGTCTAACTGCTTGCTGTGCTGAACGTGCTCGCAGGGCAAGCTGGTCAGCAGCCAGGCGCAGTGCAACACGCACATCAACCGCCTGGAGATGATGGGCAGCAGGGCAGCACGCCGCGCCGGCGGTGGCGGTGGTGGTGGTGGCGGTGATGCAGGCGGCTCGCGGCGCAGTAGGAAGAAGCAGGGCAGGCGGCGGTAGCAGCAGCAGCAGCAGCCAACAGCAAACAGTACTGCTGAGCTGAGCTGCAGCAACAGTAGTGAACAGCAGCTGCAGCAGACGCTGGTTGATTGCGCACCACAGCAGCTGCGGCTGCAGCGGCCTGTGCTCCCAGCGTTGGGGCACAAAGCAGCGCAACTGTGGCAAGCAGGCGGCAATGGTGGTGGTGGTGGTGGTGATCCAGCCGACTCGCAGCGCAGCAGCAAGGAGCAAGGCAGGCGGTGGTAGCAGGAGCGGCAGCAGCAAGCATTGGCAGAATCTGCCAATGCCGCCAGCAGTGCTGCCTATGCCGCCAGTAGCAGCAGCAGTGCCAATCAACAGAAGCTGCTGGTCAAATCCTGCTCCAGGGTTCCTTGAAAAGTATCATCACCACAGCGGCGTGTTGAAACAGACGCGATTGAGTGCAGGGTGGTCCGAGTAGGCTACTAGTGGCGTGACATGCCTGCGTTGCACGGCTGTACTGTATCAAGAGGTAGATCTTGCCCGTGAGCTCGTCCGGTTCCCATGTTCAGCCATGGTGGTGGGGGCCCCATCTAGTTATGTGAGTACTGCACTTTGCTGCATGGTAATTGCATTTGGTGTCTTGCAATCCTTGATACTTCTCCGCCAAACCTGCTACTAGCACCACGGCGGTGTGCGACGCAAGCTGTCCCTGCCATGATGTGTTTGCATGTTGTTGCTCGCATCAAAGCAGTGCTTTGGTGAGCAGCGCCTAGAAGCATGGTAGCAGTGTAGTGAACTTTCCCAGTGCTATGTGTCCGCTGATGTAGTGTGGCCCACTGGTCTGATGTGACAACATAACATACACATCACATGCGCTGGGTGGCCATCACTGATGGTGCCTGTTCCAATTGGAAATGTGTGCTTGTTCAGTAGGGGAGGTCCTGCCAACCACATCGTGCTACAATGACAGTAACATTGATATCCAGGACTGTGCAAACGGCAGGGATGCTCAGTACGCAGTACTCTCAGTACGTAGTACGCAGTACGCAGTACGCAGTACTCTGCTGGCAGGGTCCAATACGCAGGGCCAGTACGTGCGAGTAAGTTGCCGAGTACTAGTGGGCCCTCTGGCACCATGGTAAACTCATCAGGACTTGCTGTAAGTGACAGAACAAATGCTGTGTGTATGTTACATCAGGGGGTGACCAACACAAATGATACATTATTAGTATTGCACCCACACCAAGTCAGCAACAATGCCCAGAACTGCTGGCAGTTGGGAACCCCTCATCCCCTGAACACCAAAGCCCTCACTGGCTCACTCTGCAGCCGCCTCCATTTCCTCTTCCTCATCCCACCCCACAAAAGACTCCTCTGCTGTCTCCATCTTCTCAGCCAGCCTGCCATTTGTGAACACAAACACCAAGTCACGTGCACGTGCTGGCGTCAACCTGTTGCGCCGCTTGTTGTGGATGAAATCGTATGCTGACCAAGCATGCTCACACGAGCAGGCGGAGGATACCTGTGCCAGCAAGCGCACGGCAACCTTTTGCAGCTCAGGGTGACCACAACCATACATCTCCCACCACTGGTGTGCTGGCATGCTGCCAGCATCCTCCACAGCAGCTGCTGACCCAAAAATACCCTCTTGGGCCCTGAAGGATGCGTATGACATGCGAGCTGCTTGCCGCTCCTCCTCGGGCAGCATCTGGTCAATCACAGCAATTAGGTTCTGCACGCAGCTGTCACGGGTATTGCCCAGGTACAGCCCAACATCACTCAGGAACTCCGGCTCCAGGCAGTAGGCAGCCCCATGCAGGGGGCTGTCCATGAACTTCCAGCGCGCGTCCCAGATCCTCCGCACCTCAGCCATCACAGGTGCTGGCACACCTGCGCCTGCCGCCGCCAGGTGCTGCTTGTAGGCATAGTAATGGATCTTGCCAGTGGTGGGGACGTCGCTGTCGGCGTTGCGCAAGAGTTTGATGATGGGCTCGCACATCTCAAGGGCCTGGTCCACCACCTTCCAGTGGCTGGCGCTGAGGATGGTGCTCTTGTGCTCATCAGCTGCAGCCTGTCGGGTTGTGTGACGCATGATCACAGTACACAGAATGGAAGAGGAAAAGATCAGCACTGCAGCTGTGGACAAGACGAGGCAGCTGACAGTTGGGCAACACAGCACTGGCATGCATCCATGGCAGATTGGCAGGGCAGGTGGCAGCATCACTAATAAACAACCAATGCCATTCACATGCAGATGCAACAAAGCATAAGCATTGCCATGCCAAGTCCACTTACCCTGTCCACTTGCATGAACACTGTTAACATGTATTCAGGTGTTCAATCACATGTGTGGCCGCACCATGCAAGTAACCCATCAGCTGCAGCAATGGCTCACCGGGCCAGGGATGGAGCCGGCACGGCCAGCAGCAGCAGCACTGCTCGGGCCAGGGCCAGCAGCATGGCTGTCGCGCCTGCATTGGTCCGCCTCAGACTCCTTGCGCTTCTTGCTGCCCTGGGCTTTCTTTTTGGCCTGTTCAGCGGTTAGGGAGAGCACCGTCTCCTTGGGGCACTTGTGCACTTGGCCACCCCAGTGCCCTCACCGGTCAGGTGGACATAGCAGCGCGTTGCGCTCCCGTTGAACTGTTTGGCGCAGTACTTGCATTTGTAGCTGTTCCCGTTTGCAAGCTTACTCACAATTTCGCAGTGATCTACGGGGTTGGTGGATTTCTTCCACTCCTCGTTCGGTGGTTGGGCGGAAGCCGCGCTGAAAAGCGACATTTCGTTCGTGATTGTCTTAGGGGAGCTCTCGAAGTCAATCTGCTAGAGTGCTAGGTGTCACCAGCTGCTAAGTTACACGGCAACTCGGCAAGTGACGGGTCCGTCTGCTCGTCTACCAGGACCAGCGTACTCAGCAGCGTATTGGCTGAGTACTACGTCCCGTACGCGTACTGGGTACGCAGTACGCTGCCAAAATGAGCGTACTGAGAATAACATAACATATGGTGTTATGGTGGGTTTTAGGTTGGTTTCCACCTCCATACCTGGCCGTGTTATGGCTCCAACCATAGTCAGTTCGGTGAGACCAATAGTGTCTGGGATTGTCGGTGTTTTTCAACACCCGTTTAGAAAGCCATACCCCAGCTCTACTCACCTGGCTCCTATGTTTTGGCCCCATAGCAGCAGAAATCCAGTACATGCCCAATTACAAATATAATTTTCTCTATTCATGAACACTAATTTGTATGACAAGGATACCAACACTATAGGCTGTGTAACTAACTAACTAACTAACTGTAAGCTGGCAGGATGCAGCTTCACTGTGAACTGCAAGCTGAGGGCTTTGCAGAAGTTTGTCTTGCATGTGTGCTGGTGCTACATGCTTACAACTGTGGGTTGTACTGTATTGACCTGTTACTGTGGTGTAATGCATGTACTGTACTGACCTGTTACTGTGGTGTAATGCATGTACTGTATTGACCTGTTACTGTGGTGTAATGCATGTACTGTATTGACCTGTTACTGTGGTGTAATGCATGTACTGTACACCTGTTACTGTGGTGTAATGCATGTACTGTATTGACCTGTTACTGTGGTGTAATGCATGTACTGTATTGACCTGTTACTGTGGTGTAATGCATGTACTGTATGACCTGTTACTGTGGTGTAATGCATGTACTGTATTGACCTGTTACTGTGGTGTAATGCATGTACTGTATTGACCTGTTACTGTGGAGTAATGCATGTACTGTATTGACCTGTTACTGTGGTGTAATGCATGGATCTTGTTACTGTGGTGACCTGTTACTGTGGTGTAATGCATGGATCTTGTGAAGTTGTGGATTTCATGGGATACCCTGACGTGCTGCAACGGTACTGGAGGGAGGGTGTTCGCAGTGTTACTGCTTGAGCTGCCCCCGTACTGTGCACACAGATGGGCGAGCTTCGATTCGTTGGTAAAGAGATCGGATTGCTTTGTGTAAGCAATCGTCTGTATCCCTGCTGAACGTGTGGGTGTGAGTGATCGGGTGACTCCCGGCCAGGGTTACTGTCAGGTTACACCGCACTCGACAAGTCGCTTGCATGCGAACTCAGTTTCTTGTTGCTGGTTGCAACCTCCTACGCCCCTGGTATCTGGTATACGTCTGGTGACGTTGCGCGCGCGCTGTGCAATGTGCTGGGTGTCGCTCACCTGGTGCCGCTAAGGATGAACATGCCTTTGGTGTTACTCGGCAGTGTGTCGTTGAAAATGCATGCTATTCAGTCATGGTAATAAATCGGCCAACCCTCGCGCTACCTGGGTAAAGTGACCGTCTACAGCAGTAGGTTGCTGCTTGGACGCCTGTGTGCACACAGGAGTCCAAGCAGCACCGTTGTGCGAAATACCGACACGTGTCGTGTACTTCGCACATAGGTGGGGGAGAGGGACCCTCAAACCTTTTTCAACGGTATCTCCTGTAAAGAGCAACGTGCATACTGCAAGCACAGTCCATCCTGTTGGGCTTCCTTCTCTTCTGCTGCACACCCCCGGGGGCCCTGTGTGAGCGTCATGCACCTGTGCATCCAGTGCACCATCATTATCAGCTTCCTGCTGGTCATGATCATCAGCTTCCTGCTGTCTATGATCATCCTGATCATCAGAACCACTCTGGTCCTCACCATGATTTTCCTCATCATGTTCACTGTCTTCCTGTTCTTCTCCATCGGAAGTCTCATCACCCGAAGCATCCTCACTCGAATGCGGGTCAGAGTCATCATCATCCGTCTGCCAGGCTCTACCTGCAGCCTCATGGCGAGCACGGGTCACCGTAATAGCGTTCTCCGTACGGATGGCATAAGCTACCGCTTCACAGCTGTCAGTGAACGAAGTCCATGGCTCGCACGTTGCAGGATCGATTTGCACCTGTGCGGCCAGCTCAGGCTCCAAGCCAGTGTGGAACTGTATTATCTTTGACCTCTCATCCATTGGTTCGCTTGCCATCTCAGCGAGCAGCGCTTGCATCTCGCGAGCATACACCTCTACAGACCCTGTGTCTGTATCAGGCGTTCCAATTCATAGCGTGCAGAGAGTTCAGAATCGATGGCGCCAAATCCTTGCACCATGTACTTGTTGAACACCATCCAGGTGTCTGGATCCTCGCCTGCAGCTTTGATCTGATTGATCATCCCGAACCAATATGTCTGAGCAGTGTTTCGCAAGTATGATACTGCAACACCCACTCTCACCTCCTCGGTATCTCCTGTAAAGAGCAAAGTGCATACTGCAAGCACAGTCCTTACTGTTAGAGCTAGGGCATATGGGTGACCCCTGTGCAAAGCCTAACTTCAGTCTCGTGTATCTGCAAAAGCAGTAGTGTGGATTGCTGGACGCTGTGCACTAGGGTGATTCCAGTGCTTGATGTGGCTGGCGTGTCCATACGGTGCTCGAGGTGGATTACCTGACTGGTCAACAGACTGGTTACTTGCAAAGGGCCTGGGACGCCGGGCGCCAATGCAGATTACTGGTCAACGAGGACGTTGCCACTTAGGTGGGGCAGAGTTGTCACGTCGAGAGACGTTGGCACCCGTTGTCTGTTGTAGAACGACGTGTACTGTGTGTACAGGGACTCTGATCCAAGGGCCATGTCAGCGTGACTGTGATTAGGCACTGTGACAGGCAGTAGCCTTGGTACGTCGGCAGCCTATAAGCGTGGTGCCTTGTAGGTGCGACTCCAATTCTCCAGTAGCGGTCACTGTCCAAAAGACGGTGACACTACATGTGTACACCCTGCCAGGCTGGGACACTTTGGCACAGCAACGGGGCTGCTGTACCCTTACTCCTGCAGCTAGTACAAGTGTTATTGCTGAAATACTACGTGTGGTAGCAAGTGCAGAGACATCGCTCACACGCAGATATCGCGGCAAGTTCGCGCCCAAGGCTAGACTTCATTCTAAACCGCACAGCTCCACACACCGCACAAACTCTGCTTTTAAACGCAAAGAGTTTATGACCCATGCCAAAGAACGCCGTGAAGCTGCTATACTGATACACTGCTTCGCGTCCTTCCAGTGAAACGCTGCTCTATTCGAAGATAACGATTGCATCCAACGCCAAAAGTAACCGTGTGCTGGCTTAGGTCCATCCCAGGCATGCCTGCACTATGCCACACCACCACTGCCAGGCATGCCTGCACTATGCCACACCACCACTGCCAGGCAGCACATGCAACCAGCTCCGGCCCCCCCAGGGATCTGCAGGCAAGCTGCTGTCGTGCTGTGCAGCACACTCCATGGCCAAGTGGTGAGTCACCACAGATGCAGGATATAGGTTTGGATGTGTTCTTCTTGTGCGAGTTCCGTCTGCAGCTACGGTTGCGTGCTTCAATGCGATCAATTATTACTGACAAGGAGACCTTCACTCACTTGCAACAATGACATGTCAGCCTGTGCGCTACATGTGTCTTCAACACCTGCATCAACCAACACCATTGACATGAGGCATGAGCTGCCAGCTGCGAGGGCGCCCCGATACCCTCAGCGCCACGGTGTGCGCTAGGTACTGTGTCGCTACAGGCGTCTACGCCAGCTGTGCACTGCTGCCACCCGATGCACCTGTGACCCTGCCAGTGCCTCCGTGCATGCCAACTGCAGGGCGACAGGCGGCACGCAGCTGCAAACCGAGTGCCGTCACGGCACGGTGCGGAACCTTCTCAGAACCCAGCACCCAATCGCTGTTTACTGTGCAAGGCGGGCTGCAGGCTTGCCTTGGCAGGAGGAAATCAAATTAGCCCGAGCAGTTGTGCATCACTGGTTGTCTTGGCGGCCGCCGCCAACTGGCTGAAGTGCTGCTGCTGCTGCTGCTGTGTATGGTCAATGGTCAATGGTTGTGCATGTGACCAAGTGTGAATGCGAAACCTTCTTACCAGGTGCACTAGACGCCATGAAGCCAAGCGACCCTGCTGCCCTAGGGCAGGGAGCACCATGCCATGCAGGCTGCCGCTCCATGGGCAAGGTTGCCACAGCAGTGTTCTTGGTGGCTGAATGTTCGGCTGCATCATGCTGTGTGCACTGTCATGCTGCAGGTGGTGTATTCTTCCTTAGCCGGGGTGCCTGCCGTGATGGCTCCCAGGATGGTGCCATCTATGTCGTAGAGCTGACTCAGAGCTACGCAGCAGCAGCCGTGCCGCCTACCATGACCGCGGCAGTCACGCAAATGTCACGGCCTCCTGCGAGAACAGTGATGCTGATGGCGACAATGATGTGTGTAGGGGTGGATGGTGAGTGGCGTGTTGTCACAAACCTGAGGTTCAGACAGAGGATGGAGGTTTGGATTTGCTTCTCAAGAACAACACTTACGCAGGATGATGCTGATATATGTTTGTTGGGTATTCTTCCCAGTTACATGGCTGCTGCATGAGTATGCTGATAGATGTTTGACTGGCAGTAGTTTCAGCAATGCAGCTGCAATGTGGACGCCTGGAATTGCCAGCAGCGAGAGCAGTTAGGTGCGCCTAGGCGGCAGTTGGTGCCACAGATCTGTTCAAGAGGTCGTGATGCAGTTGCCAATGCCAGACCGTCTGCACGTAGCAGCTAATGTGCTTCGACAGGCTACCTAGCGTACACCTCACATCAGTACTCATGCAGCATTTTCTTCGCATGCTGCTGCTGCTGCTACTGCTGTAGCTTTGACAGGCATTGTACACCGCTTCTGCGGCCGCTCCCGAGGCATCCTCGGCCTGCTAGCTGTGTACGCTGCCATGCGCTACCGGGTCATCCCAGCCAACCGGTGGCTGCTGCCAGCCGGCCGGGACTATTCTGGACGGGGCCTGGTGGTGAAGCTGCTGGGAGGACTGGGGACGCCCCTGGGCTGGCATCTGTGCCAGTACCTGGGATGGTTCCCAGACATAGTTCCCTGTGGTTTGCCTTAATGATTTAGTGTACAATGTGTAGTATGTATGGTTTGGCTTTTTGTTACTTGCTTGGTTGCAATTTTCTTGTAGTACAAGGCTTCATGTTTGCCAGGCTGTATGGCGACTACCATCTTCTTTGATGAGGTTTGGGGCTTGTTGTGTGCTTGGGCATGGTGAGGCATCCCTGTGCATATGACTAGTACATGCTGGATCTCTGTGGTTTTGCTGGGTGTGGGAGTCAATGAACGACTGGGATCGGCTAAACTGTGCCTGCAGCTGCCACTGCTGCCAGCTGCATCTGCCAGCAGCTGCCACTGCTGCCAGCTGCATCTGCCAGCAGCTGCCAGCTGCATCTGCCAACAGCTGCATCTTGTCATCAGTGCAGGATGATTGGTGCTGTGCCACGACCAGTGAGTGGAGAGTGCGATGACGGCAATTGTGCGATGCCATCGCACATGGAACTTGTTTCGTATGCATGCTGTCAGTCTACATACGCCGATGCGCATGATGTTGCGACGGTACAATGGCATGGCATGCACCATGTTGTTGTGTTTGGTGTTGCTGTTCTGTGCACTTCTGTTGATGTTGCTTTTACCAGCAATTCTGATGACTGAGTTGCCTTCCTTCAATTCAACCTGCAATTCTATACTGGAATTAGTATCACATGGTTGCCATAGCGGCTGTGCCAGCAGCAGCACACATCTCAACACCCTCTGTATGTTATTGAATTGCTCCTGTTGTCTTAGTCAGCCGCGAATGACCGCTTGCAGCACTTTGTATGCTGCGTGAGGAATGGCGGCAGTTGTATTGCCACGTGACAGATGCGCCACTGGCAGTATGTGTCTGGCGATTGTGTTGAAAGTTTAGTGTGTGAAATGCAGCACTGTGATGTTGCTGTGCAATACTCCAAGCAGTAACAATAGAGTCTGGGGTTGTTACAAGCCTGCAGTAAACATGCCTAGTTCCTGTACCTGCGGACAGCCAGCGCACCTGCCACAGCCCCTTCATGTAGTGTTGTTTGCCAGTGCTGTTGTTGCTTTGGGTAGCGCATATGGCTTGGCTGGATTGTTCACAACACCTGCACGCACTGCTGTACTGCATCTCCACGTTTCTGTCTGGATGCAGTTGTCGGTCCCTGGATGCTGGTAGATCCGTGCGTTGCTATGTATCTTGAGTTGCCAGTGCTTATTGTTCTTGCTTGATTCACTCCATGGCCCTGGCCTGTGTCTCAGGCTTCTGTTGAACGGGGGGCAGGGGGCAGCAGGGCTGCACGCAGTGCTGTCTCTGAGCAGTCTTCACTATGCCACTGGCAGTGCCGCTACAGACTGACGTGAACTCTGATATGGACTTCAACTTTCGCATCCGTATGTATTTCAAATACATAAGTTATGCTGAGCTGTAATGTTCAGCATGAGGCATTGCGTTCTTGCTCTCAATTATGATTGCGGTCTGTTATGACACGTCATCGCAACAGTGTCGGCCTCTGAGGCAGTATGTCTCGGCAGCAGTGAGGAAAGGCAGCCTGCAGCCAGAGGCTCTGCCAAGTGGGATAGTTCCAGCGCTATACTTGAGCGTTTGCAGACAGTCCGACCGTGTGATGCCACAATGTAACTTGCTTTGAAAGTCACTGCTACAAAAACGTCGTCACGACGGTTGACTCAGTACCTACTGCTGCATGACATACTAAGTTCAATAGCCGCGTGATAGGCTGTCACGCTCATGCCGCATGCTGATCAGCGAGCCTGTCTCTACAGGGTGCCAAGGGGTACACAAGGGCCAAGTTGGCTGCCAATGGCAGTCACTGCACTGGCAGTGTGCGCATAGCCGCCACGTTACACCACTTTGTTGGGACTGATTCACCATATACGTATGGTGCTACTAGCACTTCGGCAGGCTTCTGTCAAGTGCACGTGCCGTGTACTGCATGTCACCGGGTGGGCTCACAATCATATACATCGTTTGTTTTGCACCCAGCTGTTTGACCGTGGCAGCTTTGGTCATCTGTAACGTGAACGGATTTTGACGGGTCCTGGAGTCATGGAGTCCACCGTCGCAGCCGCCATTGACTCGATTTGTGAAAATGACTGTGCCACAGCTTGGGACAAGCAGTTGACTCAAACACACAGCGCGTTGTCACACCCTCCAGCCCCTGCAGGGATCTTGAAACCAGCTGGCTCCCTGGCCCCATCTAGCAATGTAAGTGCTGCAATTTGTTGCATTGTCTTTGCACTCTGCGTGTCCTGCAAATCTTTACACTGGCTCCCTGCGCCCTGCCTGCCCAGCAGAGCGGAGCCACACAGAGCTGATGGGATAACACCGCAGAATACATGATGCAGTCTCCAAAATGAGCAGCCCTGGGGATCAACGCAGCTGCCGGCTGGCAGCGGCTGCAGTTACTACCCACCATAACAGGGGAAAATGCGTGGATGCGTTGATTTTGAACATCAACAGCAGTTGATGCCAGCAACGCACCGGGCGCTGCAGCCAGCCTGGCTGTCGAGTAGACAGAACATACTACAGCATGTAGTAACCGAAGGTAAAAACACAGCCATGCACCAGGTGCTGTCAGCTTGACACACAGTCTGTGCAATCATGGGGTCCTCAGCTTTGCAGGCTGAACCACCATTCACTCAGTCTATCAAGCAAAGCACAGCACATTCATCTCAGCGACTGATATTCACAACTCAGTGGGGTGCATGCCATCTAAGATGGCGAACGGCCCACGTGCAACTCCCCCACTCTAAATACTACCACTGATACAGGCCCTACCAGTGCATTTGCCGCATGATGAAGAACTGTTGCAGTGTCAATGTTGTCACCGTGTCAAGATGATATGATTGGTTAACACACGTCGCCCAGGCTGCTGAATATGTCAACCAACTGCGCAGCATGCGTAGCATCGAACCCACACGCCTCTTCGGCTGCCTTAATGGCTTGCAACATAGCAGCCTTATCTAAGCCCCTAGCAGCAGCGTGGCCCACATTCTGTGCTGCAGGCAGCTGCACCAGCACTCTCGCAGATGCAGCATCCATACTGCCAACTGCCCCGTGCAGCAGCAGCGTCAGCACCTCAGGCTGCAGCCCCCTAGCAGCAGGCTGAAGCAGCAGCTCATCAAGTGCAGAAGGCAGCACCTCAAGCGCCCGCTGCTGCACACAAGTTTCCACTGGTAGCTGCAGCACTGCCTGCACTATGTTCTCAACAGTTACGCCTGCTGCCCCCCCTGCACTGCTGGCAGCCGGCACAACTCTTCAACACAGCATCCCATCTCCCATGGCTGCTTGTTCCTGCACTGCACAGCTTCCTGCAACAGCTTCTGCACTGCATCGTCACTCAGCTCCTGTGCAGCTGGCAGCTTGCACAGAGCCTCCACTGCATCCTGACACTTCCGCAGCTGCCTCACACTGCTGCAAATGACAGTGCTGTGCAGCAGCCCTTCTACTGCTGCTACATCCAGCTGCTGCACCCCTGGGAGGCCGCATATCGCACTGACTGCATACCAGCATCCGACAGTTGCAGCTGCTTGCAGCAGTGGAAGCAGCTGCGGTGCGTCCACATGCTGCAGCGCCGGCACGTGCTTGCACAGCCGTCGCAGCGTTATGACGTGCTCGTACTGCCCCCTCCAATCATCCCTGAAGCTGTCGCGGGGAGGCTCAGCCTGCAGCATGCTGCTGCCAGCTGTCAGCGCCGCCTGCAGCAGCCCTAGCGCATCACTGCTGCTGAGATGCGCTGCTGCTGGGTGCAGCAGCAGCGTGGATGCAGGCGGCAGGTGCTTCCGCAGCTGTGCTGTGTCGGGGTCTGCTGGCTGCTGACACGTGTCGTCAACGTGTGCTGCATGAGGTGCCCCTGCCAGCGCTGGCAGTGTGTGGCAGGCAGTGGCTGAGAAGTCTCTGGAGATGGCCAGGTGCAGGGCCCCTAGCAGCTGCTCGGGAGAGGGCTCTTGCTCAGGAGACTGGCCCTGCATGTCAGCAGACAGACAGGTACACGTTCTGAGCGCATCGTCTGCTATTTGCGATCATCGCAACAGTTGCATACACGTTGAATCCGATTCAACCAGGCTGCTTATCACTGTGGCACAACCTTGGCAAGGGCACTGCAAGGGTGCAATACCGCAGTAGTTCAGCTTGACAGGCAGGAACCCTAGATATCTCATTGTACATTCATCATGTCCAACGGTGCTGTACACAACATACCAACCATTCAAACATACCGCTGGTGAGCACAATGGCTTATCCGTGTAGCTCAATTGCAATCCAGCAAAACATGACACATGTTCTGTGATCTTTGATGAAGTCAGCTGCAGCGTCAGCCAACCACAGACCCGCCTCTAGTTCCTGCGCACACTGCCTCCTGCGTCCCTCTCACCTGCTTTGCTGCTGCCGCTTGCTGCTGCTCCAAGCGCCGCTGCAGCACCACAGCGTCTCTGAAGTAGGCCGGCAGCCCTACAGCCTCCAAACTGACACCCTGCTGCAGCTGCGCCACCAGCCAGGTGTGCACTCCAGGCACTCCCTGCCCTGCTGCTGCTACTGCTTGGTCATATCTGACCCGTAAGCCTGCTGCTGCCAGCTGACGAGTGACTGCCAGCGGCACTTCTGGGATGGACACCAGTCGGCTGGCAACTTGCCAGCTGCTGGCTGCGTCACTTTGACTGCAAAGTGACTGACCATGCTCAGCCTGATAGGCAGCGCGTGATGAAACACCTGCTGTATGGTTTCTGTTATTGCTGCTGTTACTGTTGCAGTCTGCTGGCGTGGCCACCACCTCAGGCCCTGCTGTCTTGAGCAGCCAGGTCACTGCATGGGCACACTGCTGCTGGCAGTACTGGCTGCAGTTGTACTGCTGCGTCTCTTCCAAACCACAACTGTTAGTGTGGCTTGCTGCTGCTCCTTCTACTGCTGTCACCAGCAGCTGGCGTGCTGCATGCCTAGCCTGGCCTGTGCGCAGCTGCTGCATGCTGAGTGCAGACAATGCTTTGCTGCTGGCCATGACGCGGATGACACTCACAGGATGAAGGTACGTGAAGCATGCCTTGAACACTTCGTGCGTCTGTTGGGTTATGCTGCTATGGCTCGATGCTGTGCTGCTGTCGTGCCTGGCGCCATTGCCATGCAGCTGCAGCTGCTGTAGTTGCTGCAGCACATGGTGCTGCTCTGGTGGGCTGGGGCGAACATCCGCCATTTGGCTGCGCGTAAAGCAACCTTGATACTGTCCTGCTCCGCGTTTTACTCTAGATGTAAGACGTTGATACTCGTCGAAAGCGTGACGTACTGCTTCCCGCCCCAAATGCTGCTAGGGTTTGTGTGCTGCAGCCTGCTTGTAGTTCAGTCGCTCCCAAACTCATAAAGTAACGTTAAAGTATCAATTCTGTCCTTGAGAGCGCGGCGTGTTGTAATTAACTATGGTCAAGTGCAAAGTGCTGGCAAACAATCAAAGGCATGCAGTTGCGTTGCCCTGCAGCACATGTACGGAATACACGTCCACATGCAAATCTTTCCTTCTGAGCAGGTATACATCTGCCAGGTCTGCAATGCAAAGTAACATGACATGTGGTGCCGCACATACTTGCAGGACATCCAGTGGCACAGCACCTGCATATCTGTGCAGTGCACACAGCTGTGAACACATTAGAAAACATCTCTTAGTAAAAGTCAGGGCAGCTGATCCGCCCTCTGCTGTCTCTTGCTTGGGGCGTGCACAGCGCAGCCAGCGCAGTACATAACATGTGACAGGTCAGCATGGTCAGGTGACATGGGCTCTTAGTGCAGGACAGAGCCACCACGCGTGCCGTGATCAGAAGTATGCAAGCACGACAGGAAATCGCCTGTACTTCCTACAGTACCCCATCACACACTCCACTGACCACTAAGCACAGCAGCATAGGCCAGCATGTTGCCAGAGGCCCACTTGGCCTTCGTTCGCACAGACCGTTATGGCGAAGGTGGATGGGCTCCCCAGCCTCTTTGGGAACGTGCGAGGCTGGCCGTGCTGGCGTTCACACTGCTTCCTCTGCGGTTGTTGCTCGCCCTGACCTGCGTGGCCTCCTACTACCTGATCGTGCGCATATCGACAATCATACCCAACGATATAGTTGTTAGACGCATAGTGACCGTGTTCGGCAAGCTGTGGAGCCGTGCCTGCCTCTTCTGCCTGGGCTTTGTGCACATCAAGTGGGTGCGTGTGGGGGGAGACAGCGAGCCTCGAAGCGCCAAACGCCGCTCAGGTAAGAGGCTGACAGCGATCTAGCGGGCTTGCAGCGGTCACCAGTCCTGCTGGTGCTTCTGGGCTGCCTGGCAGTTAGGCCTGCAGTACTGCTGCAGGTGCTTGCAGGACAGTGCAGCAGTGGACAGCAGGCAGGCCCCTGGCGTTCTGTCTTGTTGTTGTTTTCAGCAATTAGGCTGGTGGACTATAGAACAAGCATAGCACTCAGTTCGCGTGCGTGCCACATGCATCTGCAGCAGCAGCAGTAGCAGCAGCAGCATGTTCTGTTGGACTCTTCCAAGTAATGCGCGTGGTGCAAGCAGCACTACAGCCAGCATGCCAGCCCTGAACTGCTGTCACATCTATATGGCTTGATTCCGTGCCAGCAGCTGCACCTGCATTTATCTCCGTGTGCAGCTGCGCTACATGCAGCTGAGTCAGATCTGCGCACACCACACCTGCACCTCTGGCCACAGCACCCCCAACCACGGCTGCGTACTTGCTCGCTGCTCCCTGCCTCAGTTGCCGTGGTGTCCAACCACATGAGCTGGGCAGACATCCTCATCCAGATGGCGCGCTACTTCCCGGCCTTTGTGGCCAGGGACGGCACGCAGAACCTGCCCATGATCGGCCTCATCAGGTGGGGCTGGGAGACAGATGTTGTGTTTGATTTGGGAATGGCAGCCAGCAGTGATGGCAGCAGAGGGCTGGTGTACAGCAGGCATGTGCCTTGAGGCAACAGCAGTGCATGCCTTGCTGGTAGGAGGCTATGCTGGAAGGACTGGCTGCGCAGCGTGAACTAGCGCAGAGACAGCAGTGCATGCTTCCCTGGTAGCAGGTTGTGCTTGCAAGACAGCTGCCGTGCAGCCTGAACTAGCGCGCACATGATGAGGTTTATGGTGCTGGTCTTGCCAGCGCACAGAATGTTGCCTGCAGCAGTTGCCTTCACGCTGATGCAGCTCTTGTGGGACGCGGATGGGACGCACCGCATCTGTTATTGAGCTGACGCCTGCTGGTGCTGCTGTTCTGCCTGTCACCGACATTGCTCTGTTGTACTGTGTGCTGCAGTCGGCGCATGCAGTGCATCTATGTGGACAGGGAAAAGAAGGGAGCTGCAGGCACAGCGGCAGCAGCAGGCAGCGCAACTGCCAACGGCGACAGCAGCAGCAGCAGTGGGCGGCCGTTGACGCCCGACAGGGCAGCAGCAGTGGCAGTAGCAGGCGGGGACGCTGCTGGCACGCCTGCAGCGGATGTAGGGGTGAGCGGCATTTGCACGTGCAGCTGATGCAGTTCCATCAGGCGCAGTCGTGTCATGCAGTTGAACTAGTCCAGTGTTGTATGTGCAGTACGCCTGCAGTGGACGTAGGGGTGAGCAGCACGCGCACGTGCAGCTGATGTGATTTATGAAGATGCAACTGTGCTATGCAGCTGAAACCATTCCATGCAGCTGGTTGCAGCAGGCATCCAACAGTGTGGCAAAATCAGCGTTGTATTTGCAGTATCAGCCGTGCTTGAAGGTTGTTATTTCCATCCCCCAGCTCGCAATGCTGGCAGCAGCAGCAGCAGCAAAAGCAGTGGAGATATCTGGCACCAGTTCCAGCATGTAAGCGCCCTGGCAGTAACAGCTGCTTGACGCATCAGCGTATACAATGAACCGCTGCTGGTGCTGTCATGACCTCATGGTTTGTGCTGCCTCCCTGCCTGCCACTCTGCCTGTCGCGCAGGGTGTGTCGGGTGCTGTGAAGCGCCGCATGCTGCTCACAGCGCAGCACCCAGAGATGGAGCTGCGGCCCATGCTGCTCTTCCCCGAGGTACGCGTTTCTGTGTGATGCTGTTTTTCGGAAAGGCATTGGGTGTTTGTTTATTGGGCTTATGCTGTCGCGGGCAGCTTTGCGCACACTGGCGAGGAGCTGCGGCCCATGCTGCTCTTCCCCGAGGTACGCGTTCCTTGGTTGCGTCCTCTCTCTGTAATGGCGTTGCATTGAAAGTGCGAGGCATGATATGAATGTTTGGTGGCTATGCGGTTTGAGACTGCTTTGCGCACCCTGGGGCGGAGCTGCAGCCCATGCTGCTTTTTCTGGGAGTACGCGCGGTATTTTGGATTCAAGGTCACTGAAACGTTGTTGGTGTATGCTGGGTGTGGTTGTTCATTTGTTCATCTATGAGAAGGTACAATTGTTATGGACCTGCGGCTCATTCTGCTGTTTCTCTGAGGTGCGGTTGGCGTGCACGGCAGCGACGCTTCGTTGTGCAGATGTTGGTGTGTGCAGTGTGGTTTGGTTGTGCAGCTGTGGCCTGTGCCGCTCTTGCCTGAGCTGAGAGTGCAGTTGCCTGGTGTTTGGGCTAGGCGAGCGCAGGGTTGCAAGATGTGCTGCCAGTTCTGCTGCTGATTCAGCTGTCAACTGCACACTGCTGCGGCTCTGCTGGACATCAAGTTCTGCAGTGGCTGTTATCTAGGTTTTTGCGCCTGCACCGTTTTCATTGGGATGGTATACATCCGTTTCTCATTTGATTGACGCCTCAGGCACACCCCTGGGCATCACAAGGCTTGGGATCATATCGGGACTTGCTGAATGCGCCATTAGTGTCAAAGAATCAGCAAGAGTGTGCTTCCACTGCTGTGCAGGGCACCACCACAAATGGGCGCTATTTGCTGCCTTTCAAGACCGGCGCTTTCTTGGCGGGTGTGCCAGTGCTGCCCACCATCATCCACTACCACACCAGCAGCGGCAGCAACGACCTCTGCTGCAGCAGCGCAGCACGCGCCCTGGCAGCAGCAGCAGTGGCGGCAGCGGCAGCAGCAGCGGCTGGGCTAGCCGTGTCAAGTGGGGCGAGCAGCGGGGCAGCAGCAGCAGCCGGGTTGGCAGCAGCTGGCGTTGCTGCTGTGCTAGGGGGCAGTGCGCTGATGGGTGTTGGTGGTGTGTCACCGACGTGGGAGAGCATTGATGCGACAAGGCATCTGCTGCTGATGATGTGCCAGCCTTTCCACACCGTGACCTGCTACGAGGTGAGCAGTGTGTGTAGGGCGAGTGAAGGGGCAAATAAACAGTCTGTTGTGGCAGCACTAGGGCTAGCAATGGATGTTTTAGTGTTGGGATTCAAAAAGTTGCAGTGAATGCGGGGGAGGACTTTTGGCATGCTGTTCTGTGTGGCTTTCCTATGCGACCGACCCTGCCCGATTGTGTTTCTGACACCACGCTGCTGTTGTGCTGTTCTGTGCCTGAACTTTGCCACGTAACGCATGTGTTGCTGCGTGTGGCTTGTTGAACCTCCTCCTTTTCACCTGCAACTGACGTCTTGATGCTCCGGCTGCCCTGCTTCATGTTGATGCCCCCTGCATGTTTCACTCGGCAGCTGTCGACACACCCTGCATGTTGCCTTCTAGACGTACCCCCTTGTCTTCACCCCGCCCCGGTTCCTGACTCTGTCCCCTGTTTTCCTGCACTTGTTTTCAATTTGCAGCTGCCGCTGTACACGCCAAGCGCGGAGGAGCAGGCTGACCCGCGCCTCTACGCAGCCAACGTGCGGCAGTACATGCTGCTGCACAGCGCACAGGTGGCAGCAGATGCAGCACAACGGCGGCAGCGGCGGCAGCAACGCACGGGCCAGCAGCAGCAGCAGCCAGGAGCAGCAGCAACAGCAGCAGCAGGTATGCCGCTGCTGCCGAGTGCTGGACTTTTGGAGGACAAGCGGGAGTACCAGGCTGGGCTGAGAGCACGCAGGCAGGAGATTGAGGGCGGCACGTGTTTCAGGGCGCAGCAGCTGTTCCCCGTGTACCCTGCAACAAGCAGCAGCAGTCCAGGCAGCCAGCAGCAGCAGCAGCCGAAGAAGCAACGATAATGCAGCGCAAGGGTGCAGCAGATAATAGTACTGCAGTGCGCGGGGCCGATGGCGTTGATGCTATGGCTTAATGGGTAACATGATGATGATGATGATGAGTACTGCAGTGCATTTGTTGCTGCTTGGCGCGTGCCAAGCGGTGTGTGTGATCATTTGGGATTGGTTTTGAAAGTGTGTCATTGCTTGGCTATTGAAGAGATGGTGCAGCATTGTGGTTAGAGTGGGCTTAGGCTTTGGACTCATAAGCAGCTGTTGCACAACTCTGCAGCAGAGGCTGCGTCTTGGTACGGGTTGGCGTGCAGCAGACTTGAATGTGTGCGCTGGTGCACACCTGCAGGCAACTGACCTGGGTTGTGGCAGGCAGGGCCAGCTGCGACAGTCATGTATTATAGCAGGTACTCATATGTCATTCAGCACTACAGCAGTAGGCATGATGTGGTGCATGTCCTGTGTGCAGATCTGTGTGCAGCACGTCAACCAAAAAGCGGGTGCTCTTCTGCAAGAAGCGTGCTGCGTGTGCCATCACTGTTAACATGGGCTGCTGGTGGTCCGCTGCATGATGCTTACACTAGGTGGCCCCATCCAGCATTCTTGGAGCTGATGTATGCAGTGGCTGGCTTGTAGTTGCTGCTGATTGTGCAGTAGGGTTCAGAGTGACCTCAGTGACACTCTTTGCAGCTGTCTGCTGTGACAGGATTGTGCAAGCTGTTTCAAGCGCTTGCTGTAGTTCCTACTGCTCGAATGTACAGAATACACGCATTATCCTTGCAGAGGTGCCCAGCAGGCGTCACCTGTACGGTAGCATTGCTGTGCTGAAGTGATCAATGCATCCAGCAGGCTTGCGTGCTCCTTGCACGTTACGAGCCACCAGATACAATTTCAACAGGTGAATGGGGCAGCGATCGCGTGCGCATCAGCCTGTAGTCGTTACGCAGGACTTCCAACCCACGCTCACGAATGCAGCAAGCACAGGCACTCTCGACGCCAACGCAAATGTTCCTTAACAACGAATCTACCGAATGAAGCGTCGTGCAAATGATTGCTGTGCAATGCGCCAGTACTTGTATTGGCAACCTTCTGCTGCTGTAGCAGCTGCACTGCTTTGCTCATGTGCTGTTCATCAGTGTGTTACCCTGCGTTCAATCCCTTGCACGCAACTCTATTGAAGTGTTTCAAGCTGTCTTTCTGCTGCTTCTTGCAGGAGCTCTGGCAGCAGCTGGGTAGCAGCAGCACCAGCAGGCAGGCGTGCCAGGATGCAGCAGCAAACAGCAGCTGTATCAGCAGCAGCAGCACCTGCAGCGTTTGCTGACCTGTCACCGGCAGGGCATGTGCAGCAGCTGCTGGCCCTGGCCTTCCCTCCTGTGCAGCCGCTGATAGGCAGCGAGGCAGGCAGCTTTGCAGAAGAGACCATCACCACACGGCTGCCTGCGATTATGGACACAGTGCTGGCAGACCTGACAGCAGAGGTGCGCAATGTAGCACAGCATATGATGGTTTTGTGTCTGGCTTGGTGATGTACGTCGCCAGCGGTACAGTATTGAATCGTCTGTCTCAGGCTAGCAGTGGGGCGTGTGGCGTACCCAACTGTGCTGGGTGCGTTTTCGCAAGAGCATCATGAGGCTGCAAACATGCTAAGTGCTGTTATATGGTCACATTTACTGCTGCTGACTTGGCAGTGACGCTTGACATACACACCATGTGCTTTGCCATGTGTCACTTGTCAGAGGAAGCTAGCCCATGCTGCGGCAGCACGTGTTCCTGCATGGTGTTTGTGCATGTGTGTCAGCTCAGCTTGTACTAAGCTTATTTTCACAACTGTACTGCTGCTGCAGGGTGATGCAGCAGCTGCCAGCCACCCCCAGGCGGAGCAGCTGAAGCAGCAGCTGGCAGCAGCAGCGGCAGCAGTGAGGCAGATGCAGCAGGAGATGCCAGGTGGGCAATGGTGTGCTGCGGTGGCGCAAGCGTCATGTGGCTGGTTGTTGTTCAGATACAGTGTATATGCACGTGATGCAGCAGTGCATTTGTAGTCAGCAATAGGTAGCACAGAAGCCAGGCATCTGGCAGCCAGTCTACTTGGTAGCGGCCACTCCAGACTGAGGAATGGGGTGCAGGTCCAGCTATTGGTATGGCAAGCAACGAAGTAACAGCAGTGAAAACAGCAACAGCATAACAGCTTGATGTTGTGCTAGGTGGTCTTTGTGGTCCAGCAATTGCGTCTGCGTGTCGCACCGTGTTACGTACACGCGAGCAGTTGTTGCAGTAAGGAGCGAAACTGGTTGAGTGGTTCTCAATTCTGTTTTTTTGTACTCTCACAGCCTCACCTTGCTGTGGTTGCTGCCGTGGATTCTCCTGGTCGTTGCACTGCTGCCACAGTACAGATGATGCTCCGCAGCTTGCACACGTGCCAGCCAACCATCACACCTGCATTGCTCACATGCTCTGATCTTTGCCTTTACCATACCAGCTGCCCCTGATTCTGCTGCTGCTGCTGCCCTGCTGCTGCTTTTTCAATTCCCACTGCTGCACGCAGTTGACGGAGCTCTGCAGCCGCTGCAGGTACCAGCCAACCTGCCAGCAGGCCACCCCCTGGCGTCAATCATCGCCACCACCAACGCTGCTGTGGCTGCGTGGGCGGCACACTCTGGCCAGCAGGCCAGCTGGCTGCAGCTGCCGTGGCTGACGGTGGAGTGCTACCTGTACGTGCGACTGGCCACCATCATCGCATCACAGGTGGGTGCAGATCTTCTGTATCTGACGTGACACAGGCAGTGCTGACCAGCCCAGCTGGTTGCAGCTGCAGCAGCGTGTTTGGAACGCGCTACTACGGCTGCTTCAAGTTATGAGTGTGGGTGTGGGTGTGCAGCTTTTTGATAGGTGTGTTACGGCCAGAAAGCCACCTAGCTGGAACTTTGTGGCTAACTGTGAAGTGCTACCTCTACGTGCGAATGGCCGCCATCATCGCTTCACAGGTGGCTGCAGATCTGCTGCTTCTGACACAGGTGGTGCTGCCCAGCACAGCTGGCTGCAGCTGCAGCAGCGTGTGTGGAATGCGCTACGAGGGTTGCGCAAAGTGACGGGTGTGACTGTCAGTTTGAAGCGTGGCTCTTTGACAGGTGTGTTACGGCCAGCTGGCTGCAGCTGTTGTTGCTGACTGAGGAGTGCTACCTGTACGTGCGACTGGCTACCATCATCGCAGCACAGGTAGGTGCAGAGTTGCTGTCTGTGGCCTGGCTGCATCTGCAGCAGCGTGTGTGTAAGTGCTATCAGGGTGGTTTCAAGTATCGTGTATGGGTGTGAAGCTTTTACAGGTGTGTTACAGCCAGCAGGCCAGCTGGCTGCAGCTGCCGTGGCTGACTGTGGAGTGCTACCTGTACGTGCGATTGGCCGCCATAATCGCTTCACAGGTGGGTGCAGATGTGCTGTGTGTGACATAGGCAGTGCTGGACAGCCCAGCTGGCTGCAGCTGCAGCAGCGTGTGTGGAGAGGTAGTGTGTGTGAGCATAAAGCGTGGCTCTTCATCATGTGTTACGGCCAGCTGGCTGCAGCTGCCGTGGCTGACGGTGGAGTGCTACCTCTACGTGAGACTGGCCAGCATCATCGCGTCACAGGTGACTGCAGGATCTGCTGTCGAAGTTCAACACTGGCAGTGCTGCCCCAGCGCAGCTGGCGGCAGCTGCAGCAGCGTGTGTGGAAAGCACATCTATGGTTGCATCAATTACCGAGTGTGGGTGTGCGTGTGAAAGCTGTATGTCATGTGTGTCGTGGCCAGCTGGCTGCAGCTGCCGTGGCTGACGGTGGAGTGCTGCCTGTACGTGCGACTGGCCGCCATCATCGAATCACAGGTGGGCGCAGATCTTCTGTGTGTGACGTGACACATGCGGTGCTACCAAGCCCAGCTGGTGGCAGCTGCACCAGCGTGTGTTGAAAGAGTCACCATGGTTGCATCAAGTTCCGGGTGTAAGTGTGGGTGTGATGCGTGGCTCAGTGACAGGTGTGTTACGGCCAGCTGGCCGCAGCTCTGCTGCTGCTGTATGCCTGCCTAGGCGGCATCATCACATCACAGGTGAGCCTGGGTGCAAGGGTTGGCCCAACACCTGCTTGGCTGACTGCAGCCGGGCATGGTTCACAATTAGTGCTGCCTGTTTGTGTGCCTGTTGACGTTTACTAGGTTGCATCTGTGCAAAGTGCTTGGCCTATTATGCACTTGGCAGCTTGTGTTGGCCAGCTGCCAACCCCGGCCGTCCCTCCGCCTCATGATACTGTTCACCTCCTGTCCTCATCTGTTTGCTGCTTGTCGCTTTTCCTTGTGCGCCTGCGGCCTCTGCTGGTGAGCGCGCAGTACGATCCCTTCTTCCGCCAAAAAAAATCATAGCCCACATGCGGCTAGCACTTTGACATAGCCAGCTTCGCTGGGGGCAACAAAACACATAGCATCCTTGCAGCACCCGCCCCGCTCACGATGTGGCTGCCCAGTCAAGACGCCGCACGCTGTTGTTGTTTGCAGCCATATGACCTGGCCCGTTGTGTGCAGCCTTCATCTGTCAGCTGCTGCTACAACCTCCTTCCGCTTTGCCGCGTCATTCCGGCCCCTGCGTAATTTGCTGCTTGGTGCATGTAGTAACCATTTTTGCAGCCTCTGCTGGTGGGCTCGCGCTACGACCCCTTCTTTCGCCAAAAGTGCCTGTGGCTGTGCTTGTTGTTGCCTGTGGCTGTGCTGCCTGTCACACCTTCCTTGTGCTGCCTGTCACACTTGTTGCTGCAGCCTCTGCTGGTGGGCTCGCAGTATGACCCATTCTTCCGCCAAAAGTGCACCGCCCTCTTCAAGTCCATGGATGCAGCAGGCGACATCGCAGCAGCACTGCAGCAGCTGCTGCAGCAGCAGCAGGACGCGGTTGCTGCTGCTGGCTGCGGCAGTGCACCACAGATGGCTGGGCACTTCAGTGAAGACGCGCAAGCGAGGTTCTACCAGCTGCTGCAGGTGTGGCCTTTGAACTTCATTTGGCGGTCAAGATCATTGGCGTGACGCATTGTTCTGCCCTGTTCAGCTGGAGTACGTCTCGCACACCAACGTGATTATGTACCAAGCGTGTTTGTACCGTTGGTTGTGCATGTACTTGATGCTTGTACTGCTGCTGATGATGATGACAAGTAATGTTGTTGTGCTGGCTGCAGTACTCGCTGTGGGGCAACAAGACCGACCTGTCCATGCTGGTGGACGTGGCACACATGGACAGCTCAGCAGCGGCAGCAGCAGCAGCAGTCGGCACCAGCAGCGGCAGCGGCAGCGGCAGCAGCAACATCATCGTTGATGAGACTGATGCGCTGTGGGAGTACCTGAAGGCAAAGGCAGCTGCTGCGCAGGGGCCAGGGGCTGAGGGGCTGCAGTGCGCAGTGCCCAGGATAGACATCATCCTTGATAACGCAGGTGGGCAAAGGTTCTCTCACAGGGCAAGCGATGATGTACATAAGGCCAGATGTTGTCTAATGGCAGGTTCAGCTGTGCAAGCGCGGACGAGTTATGCCAACACGTACAGCACAGTGCAATCCATTGGTGAGGAACACATGGGTTATGTACCCTGTGCTTCGGCTAGGGCGTCTCAACAACGCATTCATGACATGGTGCTGGCTGACTACCTGACAGCAAGCGGCTCTGCTGTCCAAGTGGTGCTGCTGCGTGACGATTCTGTGCTTGCCGCCCCACCCTCCTGAAGCCACAAATTCAATGGAGTCTTTGCTGCTGCGTTGCTGGCCTGCTGTTCACCGTGCTGCTTTCCCTTAGGTCTGGAGCTGTTCACTGACCTGGTGCTTGCTGACTACCTAGCAGCGACTGACTTTGCAGGCCAAGTGGTGCTGCATGGCAATGCATACACATATGCTGTGCTTGCCGTTTCCTGGCCTCCGAGACCATGCATGTTTGATGGACTTTTGTCTTTGCTGCTGTGCCACTGTGCCGCTTTCACTGGTTTGTGTCCCCGCAAGTCTAGAGCTGTTCACGGACTTGGTGCTGGCTGACTACCTCGTAGCAACGGCTTTGCTGCCCAAGTGATGCTGCATGAGGCAAGGCATACGCTGCGGTTGCCCCTCCCCCCGACCTTATGAGGCCACGCATGTTCGATGGATATTTGTTTTTGCTGCTGCACTGCTGTCGATGTTCTGTTTCCAGCAGGTCTGGAGCTCTTCACCGACCTGGTGCTGGCTGACTACATAGCAGCAACCGGCTCTGCAGGCGAAGTGGTGGTGCATGCCGATCCAAATGCTAAGCTTCCCACCCCTGCCATCCTCAGGCCACGCATGTTGATATGCTGGGAATCGTGATGGGTTTCTGTTGCCGCTGCCATTGCACCGTTCTGTTTCCCTTTCAGGTCTGGAGCTCTTCACTGACTTGGTGCTGGCTGACTACTTAGCAGCGACTGGCTTTGCAGGCCAAGTGGTGCTGCATGGCAAGGCGCTGCCATGGTTCGTATCTGACACACTCACTCATGACCTGGACTACTTGATCACCACCGTCAGCAGCAGCAGCAGTGGGGCAAATGCAGCCGCACTTGCTGCTGCTGGCAAGCGCTGGGCGAGCCACATGGAGAGTGGCCGCTGGCGGTTTGCTGCTGACCAGTTCTGGACCACGCCTCACCCCTTCTGGTGGATGCAGGAGGTGAGCCTGCACAACTGTTGGTTTTGGTATTTCTCGTCATGCCTAGTGCTGTGGCTGCAACAACGCGGATCTACGTTTGTGGCAACAAAGGATTGGTGCAACGCTGGCAGCAGATGCTGTCGATCTGCCACATACTTGGCGTTGGTGGATGCAGGAGGTGAGGCTGCATTTGTGTTACTGTGTGTGTTAGTGTTACTTTGCCGCGCTTGGTGGACAGCGCCGCACCCCTTCTGGTGGATGCAGGAGGTGGGGCTGCACAACTGCTGTTACTTTGGCAGGCTTTGCTGTTGCTTCGTCATGCCTGGTGCTGTTGCTAATGCCATGCGGAAGTAGGTTGGCAGCTGTGACACAGCAATGCAATTGTGCAGCACTGGCAGCTGCTGCTGGCGGTTTGCTGCACACTTGTGCTTTTGGTGGATGCAGGACTTCTGGCTGCATGTGTGTTACTTTGCCATGCCATGACAGAGTTTGTCTTCTTTACTAATATGATGTGCTGAACAGACTGGGATGTGGTGCCGGAGTGGCACTGGCTGCTGGCAAGTGGTGGCAGACCATTGGTTTGGACACTGCATCACCCCAGTTCTCACAAACCGCATACTATGCAATGGTATAATACCATCAGCTGCTCTGTGCACTAACCGCAACCTGCTGCCGCTGCTGCTGCTTGTTTTATGCGTGCTTCTTGCAACCTCGCGACCTGCAGCTTGCTCCTGGTCTGCTTTCTGAGCTGGCCAGCAGCAGCCTGCTGGTGTTCAAGGGGGATCTCAACTACAGGTGCGCATGACGGTGCGCAGTTGCGCTGTCGCCAACTGCCTTAGATTGCTGTAGACGTCAACTACAGGTGCGGATGGTGCAGTTGTGTTCCAACGCTGTTGAAGGCAGTTGAACTGCCTTAGGAGGTGTCCTTGTGTTCAAGGGAGACCTCTACTACAGGTGAGCATGACAGTGCAGCTGTGTTTCAACACTGTTGAAGGCAACTGAACTGCCTTATGATTGCTACTGTACCGACGTTCAACAGATGATTGTACCTCCTTCAATTCCTCGCTTTGCTTTTGGCCAGGAGATAGTCGCTCTGATGCTTGCAGGAACATTGCTGACAGGGCCTCTGTGCTGTTTATACACGCGCTGTGAAATTCTTGACTGATGTGTTGGGTGGTGATTACGGAGTGGCCACGCCACTGTCGTCCGTCACTGAGCAAACAGCTGGCGAATTCAACAATCGCTGTTGGTCACTAGTCAAACAGCTGGCAATTCAAATGTCTTGAACATCAGAATATCCGGGCAGTGATGCTGTTCCGCAACTGTCATGCACTTAGCTCGTGTCGTTGTGGGTTTCCTTCTGATGTTCACAGCGTTTTTGTGCATGCCGATGAGCATCTGCCTCCTGCAGGATGCTGGCACCGACTGTCGCTAGCGGCCCAGTCCTGTCACTGTTTTCGTTGTTGGTGCGATGCTTTCCAACATGTGAGAAGCTGGCCGATGTGTCTGCTGCTCGCCGCCCACAACGCCCTTTGCCACTGTTTGACGCTGTTGCTGCTGTCGCTGCTGCACTTCTCTTCACCTTGCAGGAAGCTTGCCATTGACTGCCGCTGGCCACCCACCAGGCCTGTTGCCACTATGTAATGCTGTTGCTGTTTCTGCTGCCATGGCGCTATCAAACATGCAGGAAGCTGGTTAGTGACCGCCACTGGCCGCCCACCACGCCCTTTGCCACTTGCTATGCTGTTGCTACTGTAGTTGCCGCGATGTTTTTCACCTTGCAGGAAGCTGGCCAGCATGACTGCTGCTGGCCTGCCGCCAAACCCTGCAACACTTGCGACACCGTTGCTGCTGTTGCTCCCGCAACGTTTTTCTCTTGCAGGAAGCTGGTGCACTGCCGCTGGCCGCCCACCACGCCCTTTGCCACTTCAAGCAGTAGCCGTGATATGCTGTTGTTGCTGTCGCTACCGTGTTGTTTGCGACCTTGCAGGAAGCCGGTCAGCAAATGCTGTTGGCTGCCCACCATGCCCGTTGCTGCTAAGCAACACTGTTGCTGATGCCGCTGCCGCGTTGCTGTTCTACCTTGCAGGAAGCTGGCCAACGACTGCCGCTGGCCGCCCACCACGCCCTTTGCCGCTGCCCTGGGCGGCTTCTGCCCCAGCGGCCTGCTCAGCCTGCGCACACTCAAAGCAGACGTGATCGCAGGTGAGGTGCAACATGAGGTGGCTGTATTCTTTCTGGTGTCAATTTCTAGAACGAGCATCGCAGCCAGGTATGCCGACACTGGTGGCGTCTGCCGCATCGGCCTGCCCAGCTCACACATGCTCAAGGTGGACGTGATTGCAGGCGGGGTTGGTTTTGTTGTTTTGTATACTGTTATTCAGACATGTTGTGTTTACATTCTGTGCCGGCAGTGGCATCAGGTGGCTTCTGCCCCAGCGGCCTGCTCAGCCTGCTCACACTCAAGGCAGACATGATCGCAGGTGAGCAGTGGCTTAACATACTATAATTGGAGGCTCCGATATGTTGCGCTTGGCGAAGCAGTCAGTGGCGCTTTGCCAAGCTGTCAGTGGCATAACCACTTCTCTCAGTTGTTTCGGCCCTAGCGACCTACTCAGCCTGCAATCTCTGAAGCCGGGTGTAAATGTGAGTGAGCAAAGCGTTGCCTGTCATGCTGTTGCTTTATTCAAAGCAGTTCACTTGGTGATGCTGAGGTACTGGACACGTGCTTGTGTACGCTCTGCCAGTAAGTCTACTGCTAGTACAGGGGACAGGTTCTCACTGCTGCTGCTGTTGCCGCTGCTGCTGCTGCTGCTGCTGGCGCTGTTGGCTCTGCAGGCCTGGCCCCTGGCGAGGCTGAGGCACTGGACAAGTTGGACCCACGCTGGCAGGTCAACGGCAAGTTTGGGGTGCTGCAGTTTGCTCAACCTTGAGGATAAGAGGGCGATGCACAGCAGCAGCAGCTGCATCCGCAAGGGCTCACAGCGCGGGCTGTTGCTGGCTGGCGGC
Organism: Tetradesmus lagerheimii; assembly: GCA_902809745.2. Lineage (NCBI taxonomy): Eukaryota > Viridiplantae > Chlorophyta > Chlorophyceae > Sphaeropleales > Scenedesmaceae > Tetradesmus > Tetradesmus lagerheimii. The sequence continues at coordinate 9,754 of CADDIJ020002104.1, read as the reverse complement.
ACTGTGCTGTTATTAGTCCGGCTATAATGTTGAAGCAAAGGCAGCACGCAGCAGTGGGTTCTGGCTGTGGTTGGCTGGCCGGCTGGCTGGCAATTCAAAAGCACGCTTGGGCCTCATAACGCTTGGGCCCACTTGGCGTGCCTGAAGAGCCCCTTCATTGGGAATGTCAGCTGCATGTTTGTGATAGACCAGCATGGGCCATTGTACGGCCCAAGGATGGCCCTTCCCGGGGAGCTGCAAGGAGCCAGAAGCTACCGGTGCCAACTTGGCAAGCGTTGCAACTCCGTGTTTGCGGCCGGTTGCCTTGACGGCCATGGCTATGGACTGCCAGCAGCTCTGGTTTGTGTTGGTGCACCACGTCACGTGTGGTAGTGCCCCACGTGGTAGTTGAAAGCCGCAGCTGTTACGGCAGCACTCTATTAGAAAGCCATGCATGGACACCCTAACCGTGCCCGCCGCGCAGCCTTGGCAAGGCTGTACATGCATGCAATGCTGTCGTGGCCCACTGTACTTAGCAGGCTGACACCTGTGCGCCGCTGGTTGTATAGTCCTCTTGTTGGACAGTTTGGTAGCTTATGGTATGTATGGTTTGCTGCTTTGTGTGCATGCGCTGCCTCCTTTTAGCCCTCTTGCTGTTCTCAGCATTGTGTCTCAGAGCTTGTGGACCCCATCAGTCAACGTACGGCTTATGCCATGGTTGTACCAGGCCAGCAGGAACTGACAGCCACTGGCACTGAGCGCATAACAGCTCGGCTGTGGAGCCGCTGAATTGGCTTCACAAACAATTACCTCCTACGGCAGGGGTCTTACGGCTCTTACAGACTATAGGGCCCCACAATGATAATGACAGACAGAACCCTACTTCCACTATTCAAACATCGCGTGTACGCAGCGCTATTCGCCTTTCTGAAGGTGTTGTGTGTAACGTAGATAGACTCAACGCGCTACAAACATGGCCCTAAGGGCCCAGTGGGCAACTGGTAGTGACTGATTCACACGGCACCCGGTCGATTGCCGCGCTGAACATTTGTGCTTGAAAGTAATACACCGTAGCATAATATTAAGATGTCGCGTGCTCGTGACTGGCCAGACTTGATAATAGCTGGGGTCAGCATGGTGTGGTTGACTATCTTCTTGATACAGGAACAACTTGTCCGAACACAGGTAAGCAAAAGCAGTGGGCCCTGAGTTAGGCAGTCAGTTTGCTGACGTGAATGATCCAGGGCAACAAGCAGACACGGCTTTGACACCCTGACCCCATGGCACTTGCTGCTCACATAATTGCTGCTGCTCACTGTTGTGTATGAGCACAGGAGGGCAGAATCAGGGATGCTCAGTACGCTCATTTTGGCAGCGTACTGCGTACCAGTACGCGTACGGGACGTAGTACTCAGCCAATACGCTGCTGAGTACGCTGGTCCTGGTAGACGAGCAGACGGACCCGTCACTTGCCGAGTTGCCGTGTAACTTAGCAGCTGGTGACACCTAGCACTCTAGCAGATTGATTTCGAGAGCTCCCCTAAGACAATCACGAACGCAATGTCGCTTTCCAGCGCGGCTTCCGCCCAACCACCGAACGTGGAGTGGAAGAAATCCACCAACCCCGTAGATCACTGCGAAATTGTGAGCAAGCTTGCAAACGGGAACAGCTACAAATGCAAGTACTGCGCCAAACAGTTCAACGGGAGCGCAACGCGCTGCTATGTCCACCTGACCGGTGAGGGGCCAAGTGCACCAAGTGCCCCAAGGAGACGGTGCTCTCCCTAACCGCTGAACAGGCCAAAAAGAAAGCCCAGGGCAGCAAGAAGCGCAAGGAGTCTGAGGCGGACCAATGCAGGCGCGACAGCCATGCTGAGGCTGGCCCTGGCCCGAGCAGTGCTGCTGCTGCTGGCCGTGCCGGCTCCATCCCTGGCCCGGTGAGCCATTGCTGCAGCTGATGGGTTACTTGCATGGTGCGGCCACACATGATTGAACACCTGAATACATGTTAACAGTGTTCATGCAAGTGGACAGGGTAAGTGGACTTGGCATGGCAATGCTTATGCTTTGTTGCATCTGCATGTGAATGGCATTGGTTGTTTATTAGTGATGCTGCCACCTGCCCTGCCCTGCCAATCTGCCATGGATGCATGCCAGTGCTGTGTTGCCCAACTGTCAGCTGCCTCGTCTTGTCCACAGCTGCAGTGCTGATCTTTGCCTCTTCCATTCTGTGTACTGTGATCATGCGTCACACAACCCGACAGGCTGCAGCTGATGAGCACAAGAGCACCATCCTCAGCGCCAGCCACTGGAAGGTGGTGGACCAGGCCCTTGAGATGTGCGAGCCCATCATCAAACTCTTGCGCAACGCCGACAGCGACGTCCCCACCACTGGCAAGATCCATTACTATGCCTACAAGGTCAAGCAGCACCTGGCGGCGGCAGGCGCAGGTGTGCCAGCACCTGTGATGGCTGAGGTGCGGAGGATCTGGGACGCGCGCTGGAAGTTCATGGACAGCCCCCTGCATGGGGCTGCCTACTGCCTGGAGCCGGAGTTCCTGAGTGATGTTGGGCTGTACCTGGGCAATACCCGTGACAGCTGCGTGCAGAACCTAATTGCTGTGATTGACCAGATGCTGCCCGAGGAGGAGCGGCAAGCAGCTCGCATGTCATACGCATCCTTCAGGGCCCAAGAGGGTATTTTTGGGTCAGCAGCTGCTGTGGAGGATGCTGGCAGCATGCCAGCACACCAGTGGTGGGAGATGTATGGTTGTGGTCACCCTGAGCTGCAAAAGGTTGCCGTGCGCTTGCTGGCACAGGTATCCTCCGCCTGCTCATGTGAGCGTGCTTGGTCAGCATACGATTTCATCCACAACAAGCGGCGCAACAGGTTGACGCCAGCACGTGCACGTGACTTGGTGTTTGTGTTCACAAATGGCAGGCTGGCTGAGAAGATGGAGACAGCAGAGGAGTCTTTTGTAGGGTGGGATGAGGAAGAGGAAATGGAGGCGGCTGCAGAGTGAGCCAGTGAGGGCTTTGGTGTTCAGGGGATGAGGGGTTCCCAACTGCCAGCAGTTCTGGGCATTGTTGCTGACTTGGTGTGGGTGCAATACTAATAATGTATCATTTGTGTTGGTCACCCCCTGATGTAACATACACACAGCATTTGCTCTGTCACTTACAGCAAGTCCTGATGAGTTTACCATGGTGCCAGAGGGCCCACTAGTACTCGGCAACGTACTCGCACGTACTGGCCCTGCGTATTGGACCCTGCCAGCAGAGTACTGCGTACTACGTACTGAGAGTACTGCGTACTGAGCATCCCTGGGCAGAATGCCTCAAGCAAGTCAGTTCAGCAGGCAGCCTCTGAAGCCCTTGCAATCAAAGCAGTGCAGTATGCACCACGGCCAGGCACTGGCAGTCTGTGCGCACATGACAGACGGATCAACCCCTCGTGCAGTGCTGTTTCCTGCGGTACAATGCTGCACCAGCGACGCCACACTAGAGATTGCAGCGCAGCAAGTGCTGGCAGCACGCGGTTACTGCAGTCCTGCCAAGCTTGTGCCGGCAGTGCAGAGCAGCGATTCGTGCCCGGCGCTTCTTACTGGACCATCAACATGTGGCAGGTCGCCAGCAGTTGAGTGCAGGGTGCAGGGTGCAGCCCCCAGCGCATTCACAGCAGCATCATCATCATCATCATTCACAGCAGCAGTAGGAGGCACGTACAGTTCCAGACAGCAGGGCTCACTACTATATGCTGCTGCTGCTGGAGTCTTTCGTGCTATGACACCAGTGACAGCCAAGCTGGGGCATGCCTGTCAACTCCTGCTTGCAGGTGCGAATGTGCTTGCCGCTGTAGTGTCCAGTGTCACTGGCGTGCAGTTTCAGCCGACCACTTCCGTGTTGCATGGCGCAGGCACTGTATTGGGTTTTCAATATGCACTTCAGCCAACCGGTTTGGGCTGCTGCCCTTGTGGCTGGCATATCGCAATTGCACGAACTGACAAAGTACATCTACACATGTGTGTTCCCCTTGTGTGCGTGCAGGCTTGACTACACCCTGGGTCTTGAGCATGCTGGCACCCTTGGTGCACAAATCCATCATCCTTACCGTAAAGACAGCAGCGTCGCTGCTGTTGCGCAGAGCAGCAAACTGCAGTAAAGAGAAAGCAGAGCTGGCTGAGAAGTATGTGTTCAGTATGACTGACACAAAAAATCACACAAGGTGAGTGGTTGCCTGCGCTTTGCCACAACAGCTTGCTGTGTATGTTTTGTATACATTATGTTTGCGCACAACCTGCGCAACAACCATGAAACCAGATGGACCGTTTGATATTGATCATGCGCGCGCCACATGCTAGCTGTTTGTGGCACTACTTGGCATCACTGCTGGGCAGCTTGACTCTTACATCCTGGCCCATTTGACAGGGTGGTGGCTGCTGCTGCTGCTGCTTGTCATGCACGCCACGGGTTGCCCATCTTTCCCCTCATGAAGAATGGGGAGGCCGTGCTACCCAGCCGTCTGTTTTGACAAGCAGACAGAGACAAAAGCAGAGACAGCCGACGTCAGCCGCCATGAAGGTTGCTGCAGCCAGCAGCGCGGTAAATGATCGCAATCGGAAGAAATGTGCAGGAGGCAAATGCAAGCTTGCCAGTGTGGATGTGGAGCTTGGTGGCTGTTTGCAACCTTTGCTAGCAATATTTTGTCCAAAAACAGGCATTGCTGTGAGCTGACTCCCGGACTGTCAGTGATAGGGGTGTCAGTGATAGGGTTGAGTTCAACACCGTTTGCATACATACATTACATTACATACTCCACCCAACAAGGAGTGGGAACCCCATTAGGAGCCAACGAGAGGCTCATAGGGGGAGGGACACTCGAAGAAAACATCATCATCATCATCATCATCGTCATCAACAACATTCTCAGAAAGAGAAGAAACTACCGAGAAGAACTCATCAACATCCTCAATTTTTTTTTTGACGTAATCCTCCTCAATCACCTGAGCAATCGATTTAGAAGACAACAGAGACTCAGGATCGGTATCTGGTTGACACCGCATCAGATAGCAACAGTGCTCAAAGGCAGCTACCAAAGCAGGACGCTGCTGCATGAAAGCAATGCATATGACGCAATGGCATGTTTATGTGAACATTACGGTCGGGGTGTGTCGTGCAGCATTTGCTGCATTCATCATCATCATCATCATCATCACCATCATCATCATCATCATCATCATCATCATCATCATCATCATCATCATCATCATCATCATCATCATCATCATCATCATCATCATCATCATCATCATCATCATCATATCATCATCATCATCATCATCATCAATCATCATCATCATCATCATCATCATCATCATCATGGTGCCAATCATGTTTGTACTGTTTGCTTGCAACGCTGATGCATGGCCAACACATGCACACATGAAGCATGCCAATGGATACTGCGAACCCTGTAATTTGCCTAGCTGCATAATCTGCGAGCATTTCATATGCCATGCTCGCTGCTCAGTAGCTCCCGTGTTGATTGTGGTGCTGCTGGGCAGTTCCCGTTATACCTGGAGGTTGCCTTACATCCCCATACCAGCGATGATGGTGGCTGAAGAGCCTGCATATTGCTCGATGCTCAACATGATTAAATGATGCCGTTTGCCGTAGTGATGTCTTGCCTCATTGTCATTATTTGATTTTGTGATGTCTTCTTAATTTCTTGGAACGTGCTTTTTTGTGTGCATCAAACTGACAGTCGCAGTTGCCTTTGTTTGTCAACGGCTTTTTGCATATGAGTAGTTCGCAGCGATAGTTGGGACATTTTTTGCATAGGATTCTGAGCTGCATGCAATGCTGTCACACGCTGCGGCTGCAGGCCGCAACCATCGTAGTACACTGTCTTGCCATCGCCTTTGCTATTGAGAAACTGCTGCAAGATCAGGGCTACGCCTACATTGGGCATGAGATCTAGTGACCACAAGGTACTGATACACAATAGCGCAACTGACGATTTGTCTTGATGTGGTGTTTGTGTCAAATGTGTGCGCTGGTGCACGCTTGTGCATCACGCGTCACCTGGTCCTGTCTGGCAGCATGTGTTGCTGTGCACTTCCAAGTCACTGATTTGTCAACCCAGCAGTTTCTGGAATGTTGTTCATGTCTACACCATCATTTTGTGGACCCTGTACATGTCATCAGCAGACTGACTCAATCACGCGGCGTGTTTGTGTTATTGTTCCTGAAGCATGCTAGCGTTGTGTGCTGTGATGAAGATGGTCACTGCTGGCGTCCATATGCATGGTGCCTACAACTGTTGGCCCATCCAGCATAGGTGCAGATGCCGCAGCTGCATGCAGCTGCCACTGGTTTCTGCAGCCTTGTGAGCAGCAGGATTCTTGGTAACATGACATGATGCCGATCCTAGTGACGCAGCACGTGGCTGTCTGCCTCAACAGGTGGCTGTAAGCTGTAGCAGTCGCTTAATACATCAACTCATGCTTGCAGTACACATATCATACCATGGCCCTTGCAAAGGTGCCCATCAGGCCCCGCCAGCACGTTGCTGTGCTGAAGTGATCAATGCATCGGACATACCTGCGTGCTCCTAGCGTTGTATGGCCTCCGATCTGTATCAACATGTGGGATTAAGGGCGCTCGCGTGAACATCAGCTTGCAGTTGCTACTCAGGAGCTTCAGCCCACGTGGGCGTGCACGCTCCCCAACGCAGCAAGCACAGGCGTCCTTGAAAGCAGCGCATATTTTTGTGTGGTGCATGCCATCTGAGATGGCGAACGGCCTACGTGTAACTTCCACTCTCTAAAAAAAAATATTTTTTCTGTAAGTAACACGCCTAATAGAAAAAGCGTGCGCATGGCTGCTTTGCAACGCGCCAGTGTCTGACACCCATCTGTTGCGACAACCAGCTGCTTTGATGTGTTGCACCTGAAGTTGTCACCATCCATTTTCACACCTGTACGCAGTGTGATCGAAGGCTTGCAATCCCAAGCAGCAGCGGTCGCGACGATCGTCTTCCGTCTAGGGTTTGCAGGCCTTCTCCTAGGAGCACTGGCAGCAGCCAGCTGGGCAGCAGCAGCAACAGCAGGCAGATGTGCCGAGATGCAGCAGCCAACAGCGGCTGTATCAGCAGCAGCACCTGCGTCAGCATTTGTTGACGTGTCACCGGCAGGGCATGTGCAGCAGCTGCTGGGCCTGGCCTTCCCACCTGTGCAGCCGCTAACAGGCAGCAAGGCAGGCAGCTTTGCAGAAGCGACCATCACCACACGCGTGTCTTACAGCGTTGTTTGTGCTGGGGCTAGGGATGTATAGGCATCACGTTTGGCATGCGGTAAGTGGTAATGAGCGCAACTGTCAGGCCTAAGATGACAGTGCTAGCATCAACTGCATATATGTCCATGCATTGTACTACAACGGTTGTAGCGTCACTGCAAAAGAAACAATATATTTACAGAATGGAATTGCACGTAGTAAACAGTAACTGAAAGCATCAGCTGACCTGAGCAACTCGCCAGCTGAGCTGGCCATCCGAGGCTCTCGCATGTCGTATGTTGGTCTGCTACAACCTGGATCCCATTACATGCAGGCATACAAATGAGCCAGCAGGAACAGCTGTGCACACTAAGAATGTGCATGAACCATGGAAAAACTCACCAGTTGCCACCTGCTGCCATGCTGCGCTGTGCCATCACCTGCATGATGTGCAGCTACTCGCCAACCTGTCCATTTGCAAACAGCAGCTCGCACCCAGCAAGCAGGAACATCACCAAGCAGACGCTAGGCTGGCACGCAGCCAGCAGAAACAGCAGCAGGCAGACGCTAGGCTAGCATGCGGCAAGCAAGAGCAGCAGCAGGCAGACGCTGAGCTAGAACATAGCAAGCATGAGCAACAGCAAGAAGACGCGGAGCTGGCCAGCCGCAAGCAAGAGCAGCAGCAGGCAGATGCTGGGCTAGCACGCAGCAAGCATAAGCAGCAGCAGGCAGACGCCAGGTTGGCTCGCCGCAAGCGTAAACAGCAGCAGGCAGACACTAGGCTGGCACGCCGCAAGCAACAGCAGCAGCAGGCAGACGATAGGCTGGCCAGCAGCAAGCAGGAGCAGCAGCAGGTGAACGCTGAGCTGGAGTGCAGCAAACAGCAGCAGCAGCAGGTGGAAGCTGAGCTGTCACGCCGCAAGCAGGAGCAGCAGCAGGAAGACTCTAGGCTAGCACGCAGCCAGCATAAGCAGCAGCAGGCGGACGCCAGGCTGGCTCGCCGCAAGCGTAAACAGCAGCAGGCAGACGCTGAACTGTCGTGCCGCAAGCAGGAGCAGCAGCAGGTGAACGCTGATCTGGCCAGCAGCAGGCGGGAGCAGCAGCAGGTGAACGCTGATCTGGCCAGCAGCAAGCGGGAGCAGCAGCAGGTGAACGCTGACCTGGCCAGCAGCAAGCGGGAGCAGCAGCAGGTGAACGCTGACCTGGCCAGCAGCAAGCGGGAGCAGCAGCAGGTGAACGCTGATCTGGCCAGCAGCAAGCGGGAGCAGCAGCAGGTGAACGCTGACCTGGCCAGCAGCAAGCGGGAGCAGCAGCAGGTGAACGCTGACCTGGCCAGCAGCAAGCGGGAGCAGCAGCAGGTGAACGCTGATCTGGCCAGCAGCAAGCGGGAGCAGCAGCAGGTGAACGCTGACCTGGCCAGCAGCAAGCGGGAGCAGCAGCAGGTGAACGCTGACCTGGCCAGCAGCAAGCGGGAGCAGCAGCAGGTGAACGCTGATCTGGCCAGCAGCAAGCGGGAGCAGCAGCAGGTGAACGCTGACCTGGCCAGCAGCAAGCGGGAGCAGCAGCAGGTGAACGCTGACCTGGCCAGCAGCAAGCGGGAGCAGCAGCAGGTGAACGCTGATCTGGCCAGCAGCAAGCGGGAGCAGCAGCAGGTGAACGCTGACCTGGCCAGCAGCAAGCGGGAGCAGCAGCAAGCGGACGCCAGGCTGGCTCGCCGCAAGCGTAAACAGCAGCAGGCGGACGCCTGGCTGGCGTGCAGCAAGCAAGAGCAGCAGCAGGCAGATGCTCGGCTGGCAAGCAGCAAGCAGGAGCAGCAGCAGGTGGATGCTGAGCTAGATCATAGCAAGCAGGAGCAGCAGCAAGCAGACGCTCGGCTGGCGAGCAGCAAGCACGAGCAGCAGCAAGCAGAGGCTCGGCTGGCGAGCAGCAAGCAGGAGCAGCAGCAGGTGCTCACTGAGCTGAACAGTGGCAAACAGCAGCTGCACAACATGCAGCAGCAGCAACAGGTGCATGCTGACATGATCAGCAGCAAAGAGAAGCAGATTGAGCAGCTGACACAGCAGCTGCTGAGGTGCAGCGAGGAACTGCGTGCAGAAAAAAAGCAGATGCAGCAGTTGCGGCTGTTTGGCAGTGATGTGGCTGCTGAAAAGGCTACGCTTGCAGATCAGCTGAAAAAGCTGCACAGCATTGGTGCTGAGAAGGACAGCCAGAATGAGTCACTAGCACAGCAGCGCGCTACCAGCGTTTGTGACAAGCTGGATGCTCAGGTCAGCATGCTACAAGGGCAGCTGAAGCAGGTCAATAGCAGCAACGCGAAGAAGGCTTCAGAGCTGCGCACCAACCAGCAGGAAGCCGCACAGCTTGTGCAGGAGCTGACAAGCAGTTTGCGGGAGAAGTGTGCGCAAATCGAGCAGCTGCAAGGTAGCATGCAGCAGCTTAGCAGCAGCGTGCAGTCGATAGGCATTGCGTTTGAGCAGCTGTTTGCCAAAGACCAGGCAAG
>CADDIJ020002103.1:0-67135 GCA_902809745.2 Tetradesmus lagerheimii | reverse complement strand
CAGCAGCAGCATATGCAAGAATTGCCCTGTGTTGTGTATCTCGCAGGCCTGGGGAGGGCTCGCTGCTGCCGCTGTGGCAGTTCAAGTGTGAGAAGGGCAAGAAGCATGTCACATCAGTGTGCTGGAGCAGCCTGTACACCGACCAGTTTGCAGTAGGCTATGGCAGCTTCCACTACCAGAAGCAGGGCACAGGCGCAGTCAGCGTGTTCAGCCTGAAGAACCCATCACATGCAGAGAGGACCATAACCACACAGTCAGGTGGGTGTTAGTTGAAGCAGTGTAACAGCACCTGCATGCAAATGATGCAGAAACCTTGAACTGGCTGCTGCAGCTGTGCACAAAATGGTTACATTGCATGCCCAGTAGCCAGCAATGTGCTGCTGCTAACCCTACTCTGCAACGAGCAGCAGGTGTCACCTAGCTCTTCCCCAGCAGCGTGTGGCAGTGGTGCTGCTTGAATAGCATAATCTAGATCTCTGTGGCTCCTGCTGTTACCCTGGCTGCATCCTGCAGGCGTGATGGCGCTGCACTTCCACCCAGAGTTTGTCAACCTGCTGGCAGTAGGCTGCTACGATGGCAGCGTGATGGTGTTTGACGTGCGCAGGGCATCGGACAAGCCCATCTGCCAGGCGTCAGTAAAGACCAAGAAGCATGCAGACCCCGTGTGGCAAGTCTGCTGGCAGGTAGGGTTGCAAGTATTACATTAATAGCGGCTGTCTGGACGGTGCGGGATGGTGTCTGTCCACACCAAGGGCCATCCTTGTGGTCTGCAGTATGAACCATTCTGCGCAGTTGATGCATAGACATTGTGCTACTATATATGCAACGCATGCCTGCCTGCCTGCTTTCCTGCAGCCTGATGAGCTGCAGAAGACGCTGGCCTTCGTCTCCATCTCAACAGATGGCGACGTGCTGCTGTGGACGCTCACAAAGTGCGAGCTGGTGCCAGAGCGGCTGATGAGGCTGCAGTCGGCCTCAAAGGACAAGGCAGCGGGTGCTGGCGCTGCCGCTGTTGCAGCGCTATCAGCATCTGGCAGCTTCGGCCCTGGCCTGGCAGCTGCTGCAGCGGCAGCAGCTGCCGGCGCAGCAGCCGGGGCTGGCGAGCGCGGCAGCGATGCTGCTGCTGCTGATTTCGCTGCTGTGCAGCACTTGATGGGAGGCCTATGCATGGACTTTGCTCAGGTGAGGCACAGCACACCTTCAGCAGGGTTATGACTGCATGCTGCAGCTGTCTAGATGGAACATCTGCAGCTGCTGGCCAAGATTCATGCAGGCATGTGCCTCCTGCCTGCAGGTGCATGATACTTATGACATATGTCCCCAGCAACCTGCTCCGTTCGCTGACTGTGCACACGGTACCACACCGCCTGGGATACACAGATAGCAGTATTTAACGGCATATAATCACGACTGCTGTTACTTCTGCTGGTGACGTGTGCAGGCTGCTGGGCAGGAGAACACCTACCTGGTGGGCACTGAGGAGGGCTCCATCCACAAGTGCAGCAAAGCATACGGCAGTGACTACCTGGCCACCTACAGCGGGCACAGTATGCCGGTGTACGCTGTCAAGTGGAACAGCATGCACCCAGGGCTGTTCCTGTCATGCAGCGCTGACTGGAGCGTCAAGGTGGGCGTGCCATTTGGGATGGCAGTCTCAGTTGCGAGGCAGCATGAGAGTGCTTGGTCACTATCCGTATGGTGCAAGCAGTACAGGCATGCGGATGCAGCCTACCAATGGCAACTGTGGCTAGTACATGCGGTGCACGAGCCACCATGCGCACACGGGCACGTGATGCAAGCATGCATGCTTTGGAAAGGTGCTCAGCCCTGTTGCTAACTGCTGCTGCTGCTGCGCAGGTGTGGGACGTGTCGCAGCCGCAGGCGCCGTTGATGAGCTTTGACCTGGGTGCAGCTGTTGGGGACATTGCCTGGGCTCCCTACAGCAGCACGGTGTTTGCAGCAGTGACTGATGATGGCAAGGTGCACGCGTTTGACCTGGCACAGAACAGGCAGCTGCAGCTGTGCGCACAGAAGGTGAGCAGTGGGCTGCACGCTGAACGCATTGGCAGGGCTGGTGCTGGGCACGTAGTGTCAGATTGCAGCACCTGCGAATCTTGTATCCCACGGCACCTGGCCAGCGCTGGCTGAGGCAACATGCTGTGCAGCAGCAAGAGCAGCAATGGCTTCAGCAGTATGCTTCAGCAGTATGTACAGAGCCTGCGCCTTGCATTGCACCAAATTCAAAGGTTTGCACATTACCAAACACCTTTCCTGTGCGTCGTGTCTTGCTCTGCCTGCAGTGCACTAAGAAGGCTCGTCTGACGCGGGTGGTGTTCAACCCCACGCACCCCATCTTGCTGATCGGCGACAGCAAGGGCAATGTGTCAGCGCTCAAGCTGAGCCCCAACCTGCGCAGGTGCAGCAAGCCTGAGAAGCCAGGCACCAAGGTGGAGGAGCTGGAGAGGCAGAAGCTGGACAAGGTGGTGGAGGTGGCACGCAAGAGCCAGGCGCCAGCGCTGGCAGCAGCCGCCGCAGAGGCAGCGGCAGAGGCGGCAGCGCTGGCAGCGCTGGCTGCAACCAGTGGCAGCGAGTAGGACGCCTGTCTGTGGGGTGGTTTGCAGCTGCGGGTCCGGGTTGTAAGGGGCAGCTGCTGTAGCGGCGGCAGCAGCGGATGGGCTTCTGGTGTTCAACGGGTGACGGGTGATTTATCTTGGTTGCTCACCAGTAGGAACTGGCAGCGCAGTGTAGCTGGAGCTTTGAAAGGATGTGGCACTGGCACTGGCAACAACACACACAGCATATCTAGGAGCATCCTGTGTGCAGTTGTTGGGTGTGGCGAAGTCTTTCGACCGACTTCAAGTATCGTGTTCAAATGCTGAGCTGTTCACATGGCTGGAGGGACATTGGCACCTTTGCGCCTAGTAGTCACCAACATATTTGAAAGAGCTGTACATGCTCCAAAAAAGGACGACCACGTCTGCTTTTCACTGCACCCAAGCTACACAACAAAGATGTGCCAGGACCTTTGGCAACATGTGGCCCACATGCGCAGCAGTGCTGCGCAAGCCTCTTGATCATGCCGGTAGGCACAGTACAGTGATCACTCATGAGTGCCAGCCTCTGCAGAATCAACTGCTCTGAAAGTAGCGCCACAGCAGGTCTGGGATCGAATCAGTGAATCAACATTAGCAACAGCCCACTTGAAAGCGATCCATCACACCAAGTACCAACCGACACTCATGGCATGGCAGCCGTAGCCATGAGAGGCTCAACACAAAGGTACTCGGTTGAACGACTCAATAACACTGCCAGTGCTGGACTCCAGCACTGGCAGTGTTTTTCAATCCATCACCTCACATCCAGCTGACATATATAAGCAGGTTACATACACCAGCCCCAGGCTACACCACCGTGGTGGGGGGCCCTGCACCAGCGGCGTTCGGAACATCATGCAGCAGATGGAGGGCGCCCCGGCCATCCATGGGTGCCGTCTGTCTGTGAATGCACCTGGTGCTCCTGGATGGCCGATGCCTTTGGCAAGGCTTGCCGCATGTGACAAAACATTGACACACCAGGCTTCTGCTGCTGCTTCTGTTGCTGCAGCTGCTCCTGCTGCTGCTGCTGCTGCTGGTTGAGTTCACCCCAACCTGCCGCGCATCTGCACCATCTTGACACAACAACTCGCTGCCACGTATCTCTGCTGCTGCTGCTGCTGGTAATGTCATGCTGAGGGCATCTGCAGCACCTTGATGAAGCCGCCCGGCAGCGCGCGGCCGTTGGGCTCATCTGCCAGCTTGCGCTTGGCGTCCTCCACAGCTTCCAGGTCCTGCGGGCAGCCCACGTATTCACTACGGCTGAAGATACATTTTCTTGTTACAGCTTGCAAATTCAACAGTCCTTCTTTCAAGCGTGTTCGTGCAACCTGTTTAGTGCGCTCGCACAGAACTACGCATGCGCTGTGCCAAGCCAAGCTCACAGTGTTGATGGTGTCACAAGCAGCAAGCTGAGCTGATCTGAGCCCTTGAAGAGCACAGAGTACGTGGCCCACAGGCTGTGGTGCCTGGCCATTCTACTAGGCTATGGTAGGCGTTAGCACTCCTACCCACAACACAGCCCAACAGCAGCACTAGCGGCGGACCATCGCTATTGCAAAGCAGCACACTGCAGTGCAATGCAAGCAGCCGCACCTGTGGCGTGAGGAAGATGAACTGCAGGTGGTCCTTCTCGCGCGCAAACTCCAGCAGCGTCTGCCAGGCGATGCGCCTGTTGATGGCGTCCATGTACACATCAAACTCGTCCATGGCCTTACGCGACAGCAGCAGCAGTGGAAGCAGCAGCAGCAGCAGCAGCCACTTACTGACTTAGTAAGACAGCAGTCAGCATACATTGGACAACACAGGCGTTGACGGCGTCCATGAAGACATCAAACTCATCCATTGCCTGGGGCGGTGGCAGCAGCAGCAGTGGAGGCGGCAGCAGCAGTCAGGATTCATTGGACGGCAGAGGCAAAGAATAGGCACGGCACAGGATGACCCAGGCAGCGCCAGCGCCACCGCTTTATGCATCACAAACAGCCAAACTTTAGCCTAACGCTAAGGCTCAAGCTCTCCCCGCATAGCATACATGCTATGAACAGCCTCACACTGGCCATACGGCTGTGCCGCGACCCAGGCCCTGCCGGTGACACTGTCACTACGTGGCCCAGCGAGGCAAGACTGCCACTTGCAGAACTGCAGTGTAACTGTTACACCGCGTGCTGCAGCAGCACCACACCTCGTGTGCCCTAACTCACCCTGAAGGGACTCTCCGTGAACTCTCCCAGTGCCAGGATGAACGCCACTGTGGTGAAGGAGCGCTCACCACCTGCCAGCCAAGTAGCAGCAGTAACTTGCTGAGCAGCAGTCAAGCAAGTGCACTTCTGAGGGGTTCAGTTCGTGCGGAAGAGGCCCTCTTCCCCGCTCAGTGAGTGGAGTGTGCACAACTGCACATCTGACAGAAACAGCGGCGTGTAATGTGCCCATAATCAGCTGCCTGGGTTTCGCTTATGTAGTATGCCATACTTGAAGTGACTCCTGGGCGGAAACCGCGTCTCAACTGTTAATGGTGACTATCATAGTATGGTACAACTGCGTCAACAGAATGACATCCCACAACAACGCCAGAATGTGTTGCACACTGTGTCTGAGACAACATAGCTTGCTTTGCCTCCAAGATTGTAAACAACAAACAAGTTAGTTGCAACTGCACCCACCAGACAGCTGCTTGAGGTCTTTCACAGCCTTGCTCTTCCGTGCCTCAGCGCCCTGGCCCTGCACGTTGACCTTCACCAGCAGCCGCAGCTCGCCGGTGCCGTGGTCAACACGCACCTTGCCCTGCAGCAGCAGCAGCAGCAGGAGGAGGAGGAGCAGCAGCAGCAGCACACCAAAACAGTCACAGCAGCACGCCAACTCTGAATCCCTGCCACAGGGAACTGTCCACATGCACGGGATCCGTGACTTCACTGTGCTGCTGACATCTTCACTCAGCACATGGTACCTGTCCCAGCCCGAGCGCACCGCCTTGCTGGTCGTTCGCACCACCTCATGAATGCGGCATACGCTGGGCTCGTGGCGGCATACGCTGGGCTCGTGGCGGCATACGCTGGGCTCGTGGCGGCGCCATTCCGCCTCAGCCTGCAGCAGCAGCAGCAGCAGCAGCCAGAGCACTTGATTGCTGAGCGTTTGTCATGCCCAATGCAAGTGAGCGCCCACGCGCCTGATGCAACCAGCATATGTATAGAACAGCTAAGGAAGCAACCTGTCTTTTTGGCACATCTGTATGCGTGCGTCTGGAAGGTGAAGCACTGCGGCCTAGGCTCATGCAATACACGCCTGCATGCTAAGCTGTGCTGTTTTTGCACACCGTCACGGCAGCGCTTGGCGACCAGGTGTACGATTCTGTCAGCCTGTCACCTGTTTGCGCACCTTGTCGAGCTTGTACTGCAGCTCCTGCCTGTTGCCTCCCGCGTTCTGCTGAGCCAGCGCCACGCGCTTGTGCAGCTCATCAGCCTGCTCAAAGTGGGCCGACTCCTGCAGCAGCAGCAGCAGCAGTCAGAGCACAGCAGTATGCAACCACAGTGAGCGCCATGCTCTGAAGTGTGTATTCAGCACTTCAGCACTCGGCAGAGGGCTGGCCAATGACGTGATGCTGAGCCTGCTGTCACTGCCGCTTGAACAACCACGACAGCCACTGGCAACTGCATGAAAACGCGCAGCGCACCACAACCTCACAGCCAATCACAGCAGGCAGCTTAGACATACACACCACCTGCATGCTACCCACATAGCTTCACCACGGCATACTTTTCTTCAAGAAAATGTGGCAGGCTGCTACACATCCACCACAGCGTCACTGACGCATAGGCCGTGCGAAGCAAAGCACACTAGAATGCAGCGCCGTCACGGCGCTGGCAACGCACCTGCTCCTGGATGCTGTCGTTGTATGCATTTTGAGCCCGCTCCTGGATCTCCTGCTCACTCAGAGGCTCCAGCCGCCCAGCAGCGATGCGCCTGCGCATGCTCTGTGCAAGCTGCTCCCGCAGCGTGTTGCGAGCTGCTTCTAGCGCTGCCCAGCCCTCGCCCTCTGTGCCGCCATGCACCTGCAGCAAAGTTCACAGTGGCAGCAGTAGCAGTAGCAGCAGCAGCAGCGCAAAGCTGATGTGGGGTGCTAGTACACTTGTATATGTAATGTGTAGCTGCCACAAATGACAGCAGAGCACCCAGCCGCCTAATGCCATATCAGAGGCCTGATGCCTCTTGCCAACTGCAGCCTGCTGTTTTGGCGGCCAGCTGCAGGCTCAGCCTGTCACGGTGACGCGGCAAATAACAGTTTACACTGTGTTGTGCGTGCCACGGTGTCAGCAAGCTCTGTGAAGCAGCTGCACATGCCTAACGGTCTGCCGGGTGAGCAGCGGCTGACAATCGCTGCTGTTCACTTACCGAGAGCGCTGTGTGCCTCAGCTCCTCAATTTGCTGGGCCACTTGGCCAGCAGCTGCCCGGTGCTTCACCCTAGCATCCTCCACATTCTGCACACAGAACAGCACAACAGAGCGCAGCAGTGGCGATTGGTGAAGGGATTAGTGACTTGCCGCACAGCGCAGCAGAACAAGTGACAAGGCTGCTGTGGCTTAGCGCACAGCATGCGCAGCACATCACAGCACATCACAGCACACCTCGTAGGCAACTTGCAGGGCGCAAGAAAGTGAAGACACAGTTGTCGCAGATAACGCTCGCATGCAACCCTAGCTAGGCCTACCTCAAACCAGAGATGCACTACATATACATATATGTAGGATTGCTGATTCTTGCGCCTGTGCAGCAATGTGAGTCTGATTCAGAAAGTCATGCCAGCAGATCAGCAGTCCAATGTTGTCGATGCCGCACCTTGAGTTCTGCTGCGCAGCTGTCGAGCACAGTCTGCAGATGGCCCTTCTCCTGTGCCGGCGCCTGCATCTGCTCCTGCCGCGCAGTGACATGTCCTGCCGCTCAGCCTGGCGCGAGTCAAACTACTCCTGGGCCCTGTGCGAGTGAAACAAGCAGCAAGGCACCATGAAGTTGGCAAGCGGATGCAGGAAGTGTGACCAACCTTGCAGCTGGGGTTTTCACTGATTTTGCTATGCATGTTCTTTCACATGTGCAGAGGTGTTAAACAGAATGAAATGATGCGTCATGCCCCATGCCGCAAAGCAGAGAACAGCGCGACTCACTGCTGCTGCCTCAAATCAGCCTGCTCCAGCTCTGCCTTTGCCCTTGTGAGTGCCACCTGCGCCTGCCCAACCTGTTGCTGCAGGTCGCGCTGCTGCTTAGCCAAGCCGGCCACATCATCATCATCGTCATCACTGCCAGCACCCATGACAGGTGCCTGCATCTGTTATGTAACAAGTGACGTAACAGTGGCACAAGGTGATGAAGAGATCCACCAGAAGACAGCGCCACTACTTGCGGCAACTTGTACGAACTTTCACACTATGTCTAACGCTGAGTGCAATGCAGTGCAGGTCCTGCTTCTCGGAGAAGCATGTCGACAAAGGACGGACTGCTAGCGTGTCTTGGCAACACACATGCTCAGCAACATATGAGCACACACTGCAGGCTGCAACACCGTGCCCAGCTGACTGGACTGCTGTTCTGTATCTGTCGCACCTGCAGCTGCGTCACGATGCGCTCTGCGCGCGTGCGCTGCGCCAGCATCTGACGGCCCCAACCACCTAGCTGCTCTGCTTGCTGCACCAGCTGCTGCAACTCGCCCTGCAGAGCAGCCACCTGCTGCTGCAGCCCTGCGACAGTGCCCTGCAGGTTGGCACAAGCCATCAGCACACCACGCAGCTGTTGAGATGCATCTAGACATTGGCAGGGGTCAACTGTTATGTGCGTCGAGCATATTTTGCTTCAAGCAAAGTAGGGTACTAGTACTGGTATGCAGTCTGTACCACTGCACACTGCGTTGTGCATTGCACGAAAGCAAAACACACAGCACAAATCAAGGCGTTGTATGAGCACGACACAGCAAAATCTACTGTAAGCCGCATTATCAAAGGCAGTTGCTTGTCTCTGTTACCTGCTGGTTCAGCAGCGTCTGATCCAATGACCTGAGGTGGGCCTCAAAGCTGACTCCAACACGCGGACGCCTGCAGCAGCATGGCAAGACAAGCACCGGCAAACCTGTTACTAAGGAGATTCAGTAATCCTTGCAAGTCCTGCAGTATGCAGGGCAGCAGCATAGGACCGCTGCCGGCGCTTCACACTCATGTTGCTGCACCTGTTGCCTTGCTGCGCTCCCCTGACACAGCACTATAGATACACATCACCCATTCCACCACCAACAGCTGTAAATGCGCCGCACCTATCATCAAAGTAGTTCCTGGCTTGCACGGCATCACCGCTGCGGCTCCAGCTGCGCCCCGCAACGTGCACCGCGCGGCCCACGTTGGGCCCTGCTGCACGCTTGTACAGCGCGTTCCTGCAGTGCTGCTCGTCCTCGTCCACCACCACGCACTCGTAGTGGGCCTGCACACAGCACACAGCACACAGCACGCAGCACACAGTGCGCAGCATGATGAGTGGATCGTACAGCGCGTTCCTGCAGCGCTGCTCGTCCTGGTCCGCCACCACGCACTCATAGTGGCTCTGCACACAGCACACAGCATATATCACTGCGTATCGTCGCGCGGCACTGCCCATCATATGGGTGGAGTGACCAGCAGCATGTCATTGTCTTATAGAGGCACATACTGAGCCATATATGCAGAACAGGTCCGGCAAATGCAGAGCTTGTAGCGAGACGAGCACTGTCTGAACATGGTGCCGATACGCTGCACCCCAGCAATCACTAGATGGCACACATGCCTGCAGCACGCAGTGAATTACTCAACACTTGTATAGCGCAAAACAGGTTGCAAATACATATAACACAGCTCAAACAGGAGCGCACCAAGTCCATGAGCTTATTGTCGATGATGTGTGCATAGGTGGGATGCTCCACCTGCACAAAGTGCCGCAGCGTGGCCGAGCCCTGCGGCACCTGCCGCAACGCTGGGATGCTGTAGGGGGGCCGGTCAAAGCTGGTCTCCAACACGGTGGGCCGCCGCCGCATCTTCAGCTGGTCGGCTAGCTTGATCAGTGCCTGGGCGTGTAACAAGGATATGTGACCAGGTCAAAGGCATGACATATAGTATGGTGACAGTACTGTGCAGGTGCCACCTGATGTTACAAATGACAGTGCTGTGAATGTTACATGATTGTGATGTTTGACCAGGTCAAAGGCACAAACAGTCTGACAGCATCAATATGCTTGCAGGAAAGCTGTGTCGATCAAGATGTCAGTGTGCCAACTTGGCACCGACTGAGTCGGTGAGCAGACACAGAGGTAGCATACTGATTCGGAATTCGAGCATGGAACAGGGATTGCTTAAAGTGACCAGGTCACTGAACGGTTCATCTCCTTGGCCAATTTGGTACGTCATGATGTGGCAGCTGCGCACCTCCTTGTCCTTCTGCTGTGCACGATCCAGGTCTCTAAGTTCCCTCCCAGCGCCACCTCAATTGCCACCTGCACAACGAGCACAGGCATGCAGCAGATCGTACATATCAACAGCCACGACGTTCAACAACGCTGCACTGCCGTGCCTGTACAGTCTCACTAGATGCGCAAGGCTCTGCAGCATAGCAGATCATAGCTGGCAGGCCAATCGCCTGAGTTAAAACCAAAAGGTCAGGGCCACGAGCAAGATTATCAGGGATTCTGCAGTGCCTGGCATGAACACATGTGTGAGCATGTCACAAAAAGTAGCCGCGGCACTCACGTTCCACATCTCGTGCGTGAGTGTGAGGTGCGCTCCAATGGGACCAATCGGCAGCTGCAGCAGCAGGCACAGCAGCAGTGCACAAGCAGCAACTTCGGGGTATGAGCATTGTCCAATGTCATAACAAGCAAGGACTCTCCCCATGGCGGTAATACAGCTGCTGTACTCAAAGCCAGCCGAACATGTCGATCTACAAGCAAGGGCTCTGCTGATGTCGTGACGCTGAGCAGTACTGTGATATTGCATCAAACTGCAGCCTATGCGATTCAGCGCATTCTACAATGCATTGCAACTACGCCAAACCAGAGCCTCGCACCTTGTCAAAGTTGCGCCTGTTGCGGTCAACCGCCTGCCTCAGCTGCGCATGCTGGCCAAACAGGGCCAGCTTCTGGCCATTTGCTGTGCGCAGCTGCTGCTGCTCAAGCTGCAGGTTGGTCATGGTCTGCTCCTCAGACATCATCCTGCAGCGTTCAACAGCAGCAGGAGAATGGAGGCATTGCAACGGCCCAACACACCACCGCAGACATGCAGCAAGTTCTTTGCCGCACCCAGTGACATCCTCTGACGCATGCACAACATGGGAGATGCCATAGCATTGCAAAGCGCACGACAGCTGCTGCAACGCACCTTGCCTGAGCAGTGCGCAGCTGCTCGTCCTTGCTCTGCTTCTGCGCCAAGATTGCCTCATGGTCTGCCTGAGCCTCCGCGCATTGTGCCTACGCTGCCTCCAAGCTCTGCTGCGCTGCTGCAACCTGGGTCTGGTGCTGCTGCAGCTTCTCAGCAAACTTGCGCTGGCGGTCGTCACCGGACTCTTGCTCGCTCTGCATGGGTTGATATCGCATTTGCAGAAGAGCAACAATTGGGCGACTGGTTAGCGCTGCGTATATTCAGAGGCAAGTGGGGCAACGCAACAGATGTGGTGAGGGCAGGAGGAAATTGGACAGGCAGCGTATGCATAAGTGGCAGCGAGAGTGTAGCTTGTCTTGGCGGCTGTACACACATGCGCGGCAAAGCTGTTGTCGCCAGCTGGTCAATGACCAGCAAACAGCCCGGCACAGCCCCCACACCGCCCCAACAATGTCCGTGATACATGACCCATATAGGCTGAAAGCACGAGTGTCACTATCAAGCTGTGTTGTAACACTGTTGCTGTTACGTAACACAATTCAAACGCACCTCCAGCAGCGTGTTCAGCTCCTCCTGCAGGCTGTGCAGGCGCTGCTCTGCCTCCTTAGCTGCTCTGCCACGTGTGCGGTACTCAATCTTGGCAGCCTTCAGATCATCAGCTAGCCGGCGCATCTCAGCTGCAAAGTTCTCCTGTGTTGCCTGGTACTGCGTTGAGTCCGCGGTCTAACGAACGTGGCAACAGGCGCAGCAGGAGGGCAGACACACAGGAGTGGTAAGCGTCAGCAAACAAAGAGTGAATTGGTGCAGTACAGCACTCTCATAAGGGCTGAAACAGTTGGGAAACAAATTGGCAGGTGGCTGTGTAACATGGGGCGGTAGGGTTGCACGGAACGCTCAGTCAAGCTGCTGCTCCTGCTGCCGCTGCTGCTGGTGCTGACCAGAGCGCCCTCCTTCTCCCTCAGCTCCGCCATCTGCTGCTCAGTCTCCTTGTGTAGGCTCTCATAGCCCACCGCTAGCTGAGGTAGCTCCTGCACAAGCATCGAGATACCACCAACCTGGCAGCAGTTGAAAGCCCGGAGCGCACGTGGCGTGGCATACACCCTGCAGGCACATACACAAGGTACTCGTTGTCAGCCGGCGTGGTTTGTTATGCGTACCGACTTGACAACGACGAACAGAACAACGCGCCAGCAGGGGCCAACAACCCTTCTTGAGCAGCACTGCCGCAGCAGTGCTGCGGTGGCACCGCACTCTGAAATGCCATTGCACACAGTTGAGCGGAGTAAAGCTGCCCGAGCACACAATTGCAGGACCTGTTCACCACTCTGCGCAGCAGCTTGATGTATACGCCCATCTGACCCATCTGCCTATTGGCTGCCGCTGTGCTCACTCATGGTAGTGGTTACTCAATAGTACATGATATACTGCATGTGGGCTCACCTGCTGCCATCGTAGGCCACGCAGCAGCAGTCAACATCAAAGTTGACCAGCACCTCAGCAGGGCAGCTGAACAGGCGCAGCACCAGCTGCAGCAAAACCAGGAGACCAACCGGGATGCATAGTCTCAGGTACGTAACATTGTGTAATGCTGTAAGTACGACAAGAATTGGCGAGCGTAGGCAACCCGACATCCTGCTTTGAGGCGTGCAAGAATGGCCACACTTTTCAAGGGCGCGTCGCAAATGGAGAACCTAACGTTCAGAACAACTGTGAATGTCAAATGCACAGCGCACAAGCACGATGCAAGTCCCAGACGCCGTAGCCTTCTATCACAAGTCGGCTGTGGTGGAAGGTGCAAGACATGCTTGTGCCACAGTCTGCCAGAAATCACCTGCGCGTGAACGGACGGCACAATGTTACCCTCGCGTGCCTTGGGATCCACCACAATGGTCACGGCATTGCTGGTAACCACGAGCTGGCTGTCTCCGTACTGGGCTGCCTGCAGGGACCACGTGCAGCACACACAAGTTGCCAATTGTTTATTGAGAACCTGCATAGTATGCAGATATGGATATCGTGCAACCCACACAGCTGGTAGTTGTGTTGGGCATCAACAGCAGCGCTGCACGAGGTACAATGCCAGCACGCACTGACGCCAAGCATCTTGCACGTGCATAATCATGGCAATCTGCAAGCAGGCAGCAGCTCTTGGGCAAGTCGCAGGAGCAGCGATCTACCCTGTTCTTGTTAATCTGCTGCAGCAATTGGTGCATCTTTGCCTCGGCCTGCTCAGCTGTCAGCCCCACAAACCAGATGTCAACATCTCCATTGCCAAAGCCGCTTTGTGCCAGCACTGCGTTGTCAGCGCGCTCCTTGAAAGTGTCACCAATGTTGTATGCCTGTTGTTACATTGACATTCGGAGTAAATGAACAGCGCAGCAACCTGTGACAGCTTAGCATAGACTCTCACATGGCAGAGGACGCGGGTTCATGGGGTCGAAAGCTTCATGGAGTTGTGAGGGGTTGAAGTCGAGGGGAGCAAGTCAGCAAGTTGTAGCTGCAATGCACATTGAGGAAGGCCCACAACGCCCAGTGTCTCAGGTTCAACAAGTGCATTGGTTACTGCCTGACAAGACCTTTGTGGTTATGTGCAGCGCTGCTGCTGCCCGTGTTGACCTAGCCTGAACAGCAGGCATTGCCAATGCCTGAAGTTCAGGGCAACTAGCCGACCTGTACAGTTCAGGGCAATAAGCCGAACTGTACAGTTCAGGGCAACTAGCCGGGGGACCAAGGCTCCAGCAACGCATGGCATACAGCCTGTGTACATTGTGTGTTTTGACCCGCAGCAATGACCTGCATGGTGTTGGGCCCGAGCCAAGCGTCCCACAGCGCCTTGCCAGCCGCTGTGTTGAAGTCTGCTGCCTCAACCTCTGGTGGCGCACGCACCAGGCAGGCAGTGACAGCGCCGCCTGCAACATATATGCCAGGACAACAAACAGCAGCGGCAGCAGCAGCAGTAGTAGAGCATGCCAGTATGATAACCTCTCATTGTTTGAAGCACGGCCTGTCTGGATGGTGATAAAACAGCAGCAGCTGCAGCAGCAGCAGTAGCAATAGCCCGCGGGACATGCGCCTTGCCACAGCAGCATCAAATACAGCTGCTGCTGGACAATCCGCACCGTGCAGTGAATGCAGGTGTAGCCTGAACTGTTCACGATTGAAAATCTTTATAGAAGAGCATGCTGGGCTGCAGCTTGTGGTCCTGCTGTGCCCTGTAACACAAACCATGCGCCGTGTATGGACTACGCCATCATCTCTCACCTGCCACCATGATGTTGTTCCAGTCGACACCCTCAAAGATGCCGCCTGTGATGTGGTGGAAGCTCCACCTGAAGGACTCCAGGGAGCTCACAACTGAGCGCTGGCCGTACACCGCAGATCGCTTCGGCTGCTTGAAAACAGTAAAGTGCTCAGGGTAGGGCGAATGCGCAGGGGTGCCCTGCAAAGAACAAAAGAGCAGCAGCACCAGCAGCTGGCACCAATGCATGTTGCTTGTGTAGTGCATCTGGGCCACAGCGCCAACCTGTGCCTCTGCTTGGAATCAGTGCAGGTGTTCTTGAAAACGTCACTCTCAACAGCACAAAGCTGATCAACCATCATCAGGCACCATGTGTGCACGCAACGCCGAAAGCCCGATGCATTGTGACGCTTCACCCAAACATCAACATGTGCCCAGCTTCAATGCACAGCAGCTCTGCCCTGGCCTGTGACAAGCTGAGATGAGCGTTGTGGGTTACACGCACCTCATAGAAAAATGTTGGCAGCACCTGTTCGTGAAACACGTCCAGCAGCAGCTGCTGTGCCTGCTCAACAGCGCCATGCTGCTTGGCAGCTAGTGCTGCACGCACGCGCTGTTCTCTGTCAAGCAGTTGGCAGTCTCTGTAGCACCACACGCCACGGCATTGACTTGTGGGCCTGTTCAAGTTGCACACAACCTGTGCAGAGGCGTGCTGCTGCAGCAGCTGTTGCTCAAGTCGGACTGTGCATCAGCCTCTGACTCTGACAGGTGTATTGCCAATGCACACTGAGCTGCTGCTGTTGCACTTACTCATGCGTCAGGTGGTCTGCAAGCCTGCCTTGCACAGCATTGTCAAGACTGGCCCCCGAGAGAAGTTCTTCAAGCCTCCAGGCAAAGCTTGTGAACGCCATGAGGCCTGCCTGCGGCCACTGCAGATCTTGCAGCGCGATTCGTTCACGGACTAGGAAAAAGCTCAAAAAAGTATTGCAAACGGCTTTCAAAGCTTCCAATTGGGCGCACGTTTTCTGCTTATTGCCTTCACGTCGCGAAGGCCGTGATGTGAACCCAGAGCGACCTAACCGTGCCAGGCTGGCACCTTTAGGAACAAATCACGTCAATGTCTACCGTCTCGTGCACAACATCAAGACATGAAGTGATATGACGTCAACGCTGCAGAATCTGGCGCCTCTGCATGGCATGGGCAAACCTTGGCGACTGTAAACGCAGCGACACTCTCACCTAGCAGGACAGCAAGCAAGCAAGCAGAAACACCGGGCCCCTTGGTGTGACTACGCCTGCTTGGAGGGTTGCAGAAAGACGGTCTGGTGGCATCACGCTGCAAAAGCAGCGCAAGGACAGACAGACAAGGCTTGCTTTTGCCAGCACAGGCTTGCAGCTGGAATCCATGATCCGTTCAGTTCGCTTTACAAGGACACAATGTGTGTACAGTATACACACATGCCACATGCGCCAGTGGTGCGGACAGTTGCGTGTGCATGAGCCTGTAGATTTTGCATGAGCAGTACTAGTGTCACCAGCGACGTGTGCAAAGGGGGGAGTTTATCTGCTTTACTTGCGTTCATGCGCCTTCAAGTACCGCTACATTCTTTACATGCGCCTGACACAGACATACAGGAGGAGCCCCATTAAGATGCAGACAATTGTTGCACCCAATGCAGACAACTGAGCAGCAATGCCGGCGAAAGGAGAAGCAATAGTGCAGCACTGCGGCACACATGCAATGTTCAACACAAAGTTTGTGCCTGCCCTGCTGAAACTTGCATCCTACATGCAGGCCCTGCTGGCTTGCTTGCTGTCATGCTAGAGTGCTGCTTCTTTGAGCAGTGCAGATGCTGCAACGCAGCAATACCAACAGCAACCAGAGCCGGCAACTCTGGGCTGGAACGTCAAACTGAAGTACTACACTTGTACGGGCCTCGACACGGCTGATGCATTGCTGTAGGCACCTATGGGCCACGACAAGCAGCATGCGCAGAGCACAATCGTGCATACTACGAGACAGTGTCAAAGATGACAACGCGTCTTGACGGCATCCCCTCACACAATGTAAGGTTATATCACCTTGAACCGCCTTGCAATTGCTGCTCACATATATTAAAGACCAAGCCCTGACGCTGCTTCAAAGAGTGCTGCCGCCCAGCAGCCTGCATCCTGCCCCATCCAGCCTTTTCCGTACGTGCCAACTAGTACTACCTGCGCTACAAATCAGATTCAGACTCGCCCGCCTACCGAGCGTATAACTACAGCTACACCTACCCCACCACCCTGCAGCTCCTGAGTCATCACGTGTCATCAACCTCTTTTCATCAAGCTTATGAGTCCATTGCATCCTCATACTTCCTATCGACGTCTTCACTGTCAGAGCCTGCCCCGTACTCTTCACTGCTGCCTCCTTCCTGCTCCCCACCTTCGCTGCCTACATCGCTACCACTCATACCCTCCTCGCCACTCTGTTTCGTTGTCGGTGATCGTCGTTGGTGATTGTGGCGGTGATGGAAAGCAGCGGCAGATGCGCGGCAAACAATAATGGCAGCAGGGGACAGAGGCGGCAGCGTCAGCACAATTGAAGGCGTAGGGGACCGAGCGAAGGGAGTTGCGCAAACAATGCGTGTTGAGGGTCTGTGGGTGTCATGTGGAGCCTGTGTGCAGCCCATGGGGGGCTGCTGCGCGAGGAAGCCTGGCGCAGCAGCCAGGGCGCTAGGTAACGAGTGACACCCTGCTGTGCTCTAGGTTGAACAAACTAGTTGTGCAGCTACTTCGCACAGGTGCACAACACTCTCGCAACCCTGGAAACTGCCACGACTGATGTTCGTACCAAGGGGAGTACCAAGGGGAATATATAATATAGGACTCTCCCTCTTGTATATATGCACCCCTTGTTCGTAGGGAAGCAATAACATAACTAAATATAAACGCCGCAGCAGTGCGACTGACACCCACCTCTGATCCTTTCAACCCATCTGCGTCATTCGCTTCGTCAAAGTCAAAGTCACTGTCATCCCCATCAGCAGCAGCTGCAGCTGCAGAGTCTGCCTTGGCCCGCTTTGCCTTTTTCAAGTCTGCCTTTGCTTTCTTTGGGTTGTGCTGCCCTAGTGCATTGTACAGCTCTGCATTCTGGCCTGCCTTGCTTGCTGCTGCTGCTGCTGCTGTCCTGCCGCTGGTGCTGGGAGCATCATCGCCATCATCCATGGCATCTGGAGCACAGCAGAAACAAGCATCTGGAGCACAGCAGAAACAAGCATCTGGAGCACAGCAGAAACAAGCATCTGGAGCACAGCAGAAACAAGCATCTGGAGCACAGCAGAAACAAGCAGACGATGCAGAAGTTATTCAGTGCGTAAGATGACTGCACATGTGTAGTGCCTACTGCACACACGTGGAAGCGACAAAGGTTCAGCACTCACATGCAGTCATCCCATGTGCCAGCAGCAAGTCTAGCACGGCGAACTGCACTGAGCGACATATATGCAGTCATGGAATCTCATATTTGCACACTGACGCCAGCCCAGCGATGGCCCTCATCAAGTCCAGGACACTGCTGCTGTTGCTGCTGCTCTGTCTGCTGCAGCTGCATTGCTGTTATCCTGCTGATGGTGCTGTACCATGAAACCAGTTCAAGGCAAAGCACCATCATCAGAGGAACAGCAATGCCGCTGCAGCAGACGGGGTGAAGCAGCAGCAAGGGTCGCGACAAGTCTCGCCTAACTTGTGCTCACCTTCATCAGAGCCTGGCTGCTACTGCTGCTGCTGCTGCTGTTCCTCAGTCTCCTCCAGCTGCATGGCTACTGCACCTGCTGACACTCATCTTCAGCCCCACCCAACCACACCATTCCACACCATTTGACACAACAGCGTGTGCTCACCTTCATCAGAGCCTGGTTGCTGCTGCTGCTCCTCGCTCTCCTCCAGCTGCATGGCTACTGCGCCTGCCAACAGTCCCCTTCCAAACCCAACCACACCAGTTGACAGAACAACTTGTGCTCACCTTCATCAGAGCCTGGTTGCTGCTGCTGCTGCTCCTCGGTCTCCTCCAGCTGCATGGCTACTGCGCCTGCCGACTGCGCCTCAAAGAAAGCAGCGCCGTCATCATCCAGGGAGGTGAGGTGCTGGATGACAGCCTTCTCCTCGTCAGCAAACACCCTGCATATTTATTACGTAATCGCAGGGGAATACGGCATCAGCAGCAAAGTGTCAGCAGGAAAGGTATAGTGGAAGATGAGAGGCGGCAAAAACAGTGTGTGAGGTCCACCTTGCAGGCAAAAACAGTGTGTGTGCACACAAGGGTTGCAAAAGCACGATAATACACAGGGGTTTGACTGCGCTTGTTGATGGCAGCTGCTGCTATGTGCGTGTCATGTGACAGCATGGGCAGAAGCATGAGCAATAGCTCCACAACAAGAAGCAGCAGATACGCCAGTCTCCGCATCCACCTTGCAGGTGTCCAACAGATGCAGTGGTGCACAGCGGTGGTTCAGGTGGCTGTGGTTAACAACGGCCACCTGACCACCACTGTGTGCACTGCATCTGGTGCTTTCCTGAACAATGTTGTTGCAACAACTGCCGGTATGTCATGTGGGTGTCATTTGGAGCCTGTGTGCAGCCCACGGGGGGCTGCTGCGCGAGGAAGCCTGGCGCAGCAGCCAGGGCCGCTAGGTAACGAGTGACACCCTGCTGTGCTCTAGGTTGAACATACTAGTTGTGCAGCTACTTCGCACAGCTGCACAACACTCTCGCAACCATACGTGCATACCTGCACCTGCTGCAGCACGCATCTGAACTACACCCATCGCACCCATCAAAGTGATGCTCAATCTACAAATGGCCAATCAGTCAAAGTCCGCCACCACACTCACTTGTCTGCATCAAACTCTGTTGCCCATGTTGTGACCACCTCTGCTGTGTTGTACTGTGTGTTGCGTGCTTTGGGAGGCAGCGTGTAGTATGGGATGCGACCCTCATTCCAATCTTGCAGCACGATGCGAGCAGCAGCCTGCAGCGCGGATGAAGCAAAGAGCAGCATGCAGAATTGAGACCAGCATGGTGCATGCCAAACGAAGAGGTGGCGCTGACACAAAGATGAATGCAAGATTTTGTACCATAAGCAATGTCAACGAAGTGACAGAGCTGTGGTGTAGGATTGTGGGTGCCGATATTCGAAGATCAGTGCATGTTGTTTGTCTACCCATCCCCGGAGATCCGCACCGCTGCTGCTCTTGCCCCGTCTTGTACCCGGGCCGGCACTGACAGCAGCCGGAACAGGTCTTCACTCAGGGGCTTGGCATGCATGAAGAATCCGCCATGTGGCAACACATACAGAAGCACGGCATCCATCTAGAAAGCACATAAGGCAGCCACGTACGCCGCTACACCAGCAGCACAAAAGCCATCAAGCTGCTGTTGCAGCACATGAACCGCAGCATACACACACCTGAACTGAGCCTTGAAACTGCCATCACTGCCATCCAGTGAGTCTCACCTCCACGTCTACGATGCCTCCCTTTTTAAGCTTGCCGCGCGCTGCTGCGATGAGCTGCAGGAACTGGTCCACGCCCGCAAAGGCGCCGACCTTGTACACCGCCATCAGCTGCTTGGAGGGCACACGCTTCAGGATCTCACCCACGGGGGTGAGGGGATCCTCCAGCCGCTCCACCTGCAGGAGTTACAGGTTTTGAAAGAGTGACGCAACAGGTTGCAAAAGAGTGACACAGAAGGTTGCCAGGTGACGCTTCAGGATCTCACCCCCAGGAGTGAGGGGATCCTCCAGCCGCTCCACCTGCATGAATAACACAGGTTGCGTAAGGGGGGATGCCACAGAGAAAGAGTGACGCAAAAGGTTGCAAAAGGGTGACACAACAGGATCTCACCCACAGGAGTGAGGGGATCCTCCAGCCGCTCTACCTGCGGTGCAGATCAGAATCAAGTGTGTCAGGTTGCCAATGCTGTGTTTGGGATGCTTTGCTTGATTGCTGGTGGTAGCAGGATCTCACCCACGGGGGTGAGGGAATCATCCAGCCGCTCCACCTGTGGGACGACGGGAAGGATGGGAGATGTGTGAATAATGCAGAAATTCTTATGAAGTGCTGCGCTTGCTGCTGGTCAAAGAGCAAGCAGCAGCTGCTGCTGAAGCAGTACCCGCCGCCCACAAGGCAAACCTGGGCTATGGTTCCCGCCTGATCGAGGCAATCAACAGATACAAGCTGCTGTCAACAGCAGTCTGTTGCAGTCAACTTGCAGCAACGCTGTGCCGCAGTGGAGCGCACCTTGATGGCGTTGCGCAGTGCTGCTGCTGCTGCCCCCTCCCCGCTGGTGAACACGATACCGGGCGAGTCCAGCAGCCTGATGTGCTTGTCCAGGTGGATCTCCTGCACGCCCTTGGTCACTCCTGGCGTGCTGCCAACCTGCAGGAGTGAGAAAGAGTGAGGCAGCAGAGAAGTGTGCAAAGAAGAGTGACAAGCAGGCACATGGAGATGTGCTGGTCCAGGTGGATCTCCTGCACGCCCTTGGTCACTCCTGGCGTGCTGCCAACCTGCAGGAGTGAGAAAGAGTGAGGCAGCAGCTAAGTGTGCAGAGAAGAGTGAGAAGCATGCACAGGGAGATGTGCTTGTCTTTGTAGTATATCGCCAGGCTTTCCGACCTCCCGCACAGCCAACATGATCATCCCAGAAACGCCTCGAAACATCCGCTTTGCATGTGACAAGCAAGCTTCAACACAGTCCACACACCACCAGACCTACCTGTGCCACGCGTGCGCGCTTCAAGCTGTTGATCAAACTCGACTTGCCGACGTTTGGCAGTCCCACCACGCCAACAGTGATGCTGCCCTTGCCGCCCATTGCATTCCTTGCGTAGTTCTTCAGCAGCTGCAGCAGCGTGTCAGCGCCTAAGCACGCAGACCCTGCAGCAGCATATGAGGCCTCGCTGCTGCCAGCTGCTGCTGCTGCTGAGCCCTTCTTGCCTTTGCTGCCTTTGACTGCTTTGGCCTTGCCGAGGCCATCTGCTTGCTGCTGCGTTGATGCTTTGAAGGCGACTGCGGGTAGCTCCTGGCGGTAGTGCTTCAGCCAGGCCTCCCCAACTTCGCGCGGCACCAAGTCTGGACAGCGCAGAAGGTAACCAAATGTGGGTGGTAATGTAGGACAGGAAGACAGGCAGCATGGGGGGGGGCAAGTGCATGGCCGCAGCCAAGCATCACATAATTTATAGCGTCACTCCCACAGCAGCGGTGCAGCAACACATCAGTGCAATGCACAGCTGTTGTCTCAGGCTGTTGGCCATGCATGCAAGTGTACAACAGTACAGTAGTGTTAGCAACAAGCGCACTAACACACTGCATATCAGCAGCCAGAGGATCACACCACAAAGATGAACTCCTCAAGTACGCGGCAATGCATGCCAGCGGCGGCTCACCCATCTTGTTGAGCAGCAAGATGATGCGCTTGCCGAGCAAAAACCGCTGCCACAGGCAGGCTGTCACACACAATAGTGTAACACACTATGTGCGATCCAACAAACTGCCACGCGTGATGCAGTAACGCATGCCAATGCGTGCCAGCTGCAGCTCACCCATCTTGTTGAGCAGCAGGATGATGCGCTTGCCGGGCCCGCTGCCACAAGCAAGAGCTGACACACATCATAATGGCAACTCCACAATCCTAAACACGTGATGTGGCAATGCGTGCCAGCACCAACTCACCCATCTTGTTGAGCAGCAGGATGATGCGCTTGCTAGGCCGTAATCGCTGCCACAAGCAAGCTGACACAGAACAATGTAACATATCATGTGCAGTCCCACAATCTCCAGTGGCGGCTCACCCATCTTGTTGAGCAGCAGGATGATGCGCTTGCCAGGGTCCAGGCTGCGCACGTAGCGCTCCACGTCAGGGCAGCGGCAGCCAGCAGGGTCGCGTGCGTCAAGCACCTGCAGCACCACCAGCAGCAGCAGCGATACGTCAGAGAACGTGGTGGTGTGTAGAAGTTGAACAGTCCACGTGCTGGCTGCAACAGTCGACTGCTCTGTTGTCACAGAATCACAGCACTGGTCAGGCAGGGCCTTCGAGCATACCCATTGACAAACGCACACATGCCTAGCTGGAGCTGACCTCCCTGCAGGTGTCCACACATTTTAGATACACACGCGTTCTGGACATACACCTGTTCCCTGCCGCACCTGGATGCTTAGCGCAACTAGCCTCCTCCCTGCTCACGGGCTTGACACATGCCTCGCACATGCACAGCCGTGCAACTACACTGGCAGTGCTACACAACACAACAATCTAGTTGCGCATGTTCGCTGCCTCACCTGGATGACCACGTCACTGGCTTCTACAACGCGCCTGAACTCCTTGTAGAAGGCACGCCTGCTGTTGTCTGCGCGCATGCACAGCAGCAGCACCAGCAGCAAGGCGACAAAGCAGAATGAAACAGAAGCACGACAGCAAGTTGAGTACCAGTGGATGCGCAAGAAACAGCTGCAAATGCATTGAACAACTGCCGGCCTTGTTGCAGCCAGAGGATGGCCGCAACTGCCGCTGCAGGAATTGTGGGTGCCGATATTCGAAGATCAGTGCATGTTATTTGTCTACCCATCCCCGGAGATCCGCACCGCTGCTGCTCTTGCCCCGTCTTGTACCCGGGCCGGCACTGACAGCAGCCGGAACAGGTCTTCACTCAGGGGCGTGACCAAACCAAAGAACTGGCATGACAAGTTCTACTACTATTGCCAGTGAAGGTGCGCAAGCTAAAGTTTCACAAGCCGAAGCATATTCTCAAACCTGCTTTGCAAGCCCCCCCCTTTCCGATCACAGGTGTGTCTTACACTGCTACTTGCGCACGCACACGGCTGCCACCCGCACAGCTAGCACCATCACCAGAGCCTGACAAGGGCCTTTGCCCCAGAGGTCAGTCTTATAATCACCAGAGCTGGGCAATGTCACCAGCCGTGCTGCAATGCACCTTCACCTGCTGGCAACCGCGACACCTGCTGCTGCTGCTGCTGCCACCTTCGATTGATATGTTATGCAAGCTACCTAGTACGCACCTGCATCGCCAGCTTTGTTGCCATCGCTGGCCAGCTTGGCCTTCTTGCGAGCCTCAAAGTCAGTGGCCTTGTGTGCTGCGCTAGCCTGCAGTGCTGCCAGCTGCTGCAAGTCCTCCTGCTCATCTTCCATGGCAGCAGCACGCACCTGTTTTGGGTTGCATTGTCAGCAGGATTGACACAGCAGTGCAGGCAAAAGTGCAGCAACGAGTTGATGAAGACACAAGCAGCAGCAGGCGCGCCAGCCAGGAAAAATGCTTAAAGACGCATATTGACTGCTGTTGCTGATGGCCAGAATCGAGTCATGCATGCAATTGAGATGAACAATACTGCTGGTGCTCTGTACTTATATTTCACAGAGGGCTTTTGTGAGCCAGGAGGCTTGGCTCGCTGAATTGTGGGTGCCGATATTCGAAGATCAGTGCATGTTGTTTGTCTACCCATCCCCGGAGATCCGCACCGCTGCTGCTGTTGCCCCGTCTTGTACCCGGGCCGGCACTGACAGCAGCCGGAACAGGTCTTCACTCAGGGGCTTGGCATGCATGATTGCACTGCTCTCAACTTCGCCAGAGTGCAACTACACATCATGCAACACCAGCCACGCCCGGCCACTGCACACATATGCTTACTCACCTCTCTGTTCCTTTTGCGCTCCTCACGCTTCTGTTTTTCTGCCATGAGCACCTGCTGCCGCTTCCATGCCATCTCTTTCAGCAGCTCTTCTTTGAAAGGCCATTGGCTGGGGATGGCACTGCCGACTGTCTTGGGCTCCTTGGGCTTGCGACCACTCTTCCTGAGCTCCTTCCGCTGCTTTCTGTGGTGCTCCTTGACCTTTTTGATTTGCTTGTACTGCAAGATGAAAGTAGGCAAACAGTCGGGATGGTGTGAGAAGTGCCCAAACACAGGGGGCAGGGGGGGCATGCAGCACGCCAAGGATGTCAAGGCTGCAAAAACATACACGGCAACTCCAAGATGGAGTTTCCAGACGGTGTGTTGTAGGCTTAGGCAGGAGGTGGAGCCTACTAGATGCTGGCAGCTGGCATGTCCAGCTGCACCGGCAGCAGCAGCAGCAGCATGTATCCACAGCATGCGTTTAGAAGCATGTGCCCCTGCACTACTGCATGTCTGTATC
Organism: Tetradesmus lagerheimii; assembly: GCA_902809745.2. Lineage (NCBI taxonomy): Eukaryota > Viridiplantae > Chlorophyta > Chlorophyceae > Sphaeropleales > Scenedesmaceae > Tetradesmus > Tetradesmus lagerheimii. Next base: position 42,746 of record CADDIJ020002103.1, on the reverse strand, counting down.
ATCCTGAGCCGTTTTTACCTTTTGCTTGAGCGTCAAGCGCTTCGACTTGGACTTCTTTGAGCGTTTGGCCCCCACCATGGTTGCTTCTGTCGACTACGAAGCCTCACAAGGGCGGCCGTCGGACAGGATCGAAGTAAAACAAGTCAACGTATGATTTTAATGTGCTTCACCCGCTGATTTGATGACCTTTCAGAGAGGCTGGCGGCACGGAACCCAGAACGGCGTCACAGCTCTACACGTCCCAAGCAACGACACCTTCAAGCATCAGTGCTGTTGCTGAGGCATGCAGTGTTGTGGTGACGGTGGCTGAGTATGGCATGTCACTTGTTACGGCTTTGAACCAGTTCGCCACGCCTTCGCGTTGCTCGGTTAGACGTGTCTTCATCCTCCCTCAGTAGCTATATTATTTGTACAGTTCTCTTTTGTTATCTGGGGCAATTCGCTCTCGTTCACCACATCCAGGACGCTTCGTTGTTGGTGCCACTCATGCTCTGCTTGTCTCGTTGAAAGGTGTCCAGATCGAATCTTCAGGCACAGATTGGACATGTATCGGTTACCTGCTGTTGACCAGCAGAGCTGCACAGAGGCGTGAGCATCAGCAGGGAGCCAGAACACCGATACTGATTGGCGGGAGCAGCACAGCATGGTATGCCCTCACTCTTGACGTTTGTTATTGGAAAGCATGGGTCAAGTCAGCAACATCAACACAGCACATGCAGGAGCTGGTGCTCTCATGGCTGGCCTGTCCTGCATTGCTGAGCACTGCCTGTGCAACGGCATGTCCTCTAGCAGTGTGGCATACTGTGAAATATGATTGCAAACGTCAGCATTACAACCAGCATGTGTAGCTACAGCTGCGTACTTCTGCTCATACTGGCTGCAAACAACCAGGTGGTGAGACCTATGACACCCACAGCCATGCCAGTGTAGCACTAGCTAGCTGCTATGCTATAGCATGTTGCATCAGCACTTCTGCTGAACCCCGCTAATGCAACCACCAGCAACCCTTCGCAACACCACCTTTCCAGAAACTTCAGCCTGTTGTACTGCTTGCAGGACTTCAGCGAGTCGTACCGCTGCTCGCTGCTGCCAGCTTACTCCCCGGACGGCCGCTTCATTGCAGCAGCAGTAGAGTACCGCCTAGTAATAAGAGAAGTAGAGTCCCTCAAAGTGGTGCAGATCTACAGCTGTCTGGACAAGATCTACCGCATCGAGTGGTCAGCCAGCAGCAAGTGAGTGCTAGGCAGCCTGAATTGGAGCATGTTGGAGGCGACGGGTGTATGGAGCAGCTGGTGCTGTTGCTGAGAACCTCTGCAGCGTATGTAAATGGTTGGGGTTTTTTTGATGACAGCTGCAACAAGACAGCAGCAGAAGCAGCAACCAGCTGCAAAAGCTGTCATCAACCAAACATGCAGGGGTTGATCAAGGGGGGATTCCTTGCTTTCCAGCAGGCAGCCGAATTCTGCTGTGTTTACATGCAGCTGCTGTCACCGGTATCTGGTGACTTTCGACTGGTATCTGTCACAGTTTCTTGCGCTGTAGACGCGAGCATGTGCGCGGCACCCCCTGACTACTGCACACCACAACTCATGTGCTGCAACTGTGCACAACGGGCCCACCGGCTGCATGCGCAGGTATGTGCTGTGTGGGCTGTATTGCCGCGGCATCGTGCAGGTGTGGTCGGTGGAAGACCCAGAGTGGGCCTGCAAGATAGACGAAGGCCCCGCAGGCATCAAGCACTGCAGGTGTGCAGCTGAACAGCAGCAGCAGCAGCAGCAGCGCGCAGGTCGCTCTCACCCAGCAGCGCAGCACACATAACTGGGGCACAGCATTCAAGCATGCAGCATCAACAATTGTGCAGCACACAGGTTTGGCCTGGCTAGCAGGAGCTGACATGCATGGCACATGACAGCTCAGCTGCAGCGTCTCAGAGCTGTATTGCTGAATAGCGCGCTCTTGGAAACTTGGCCCCGCAGCGGCAGCACTATCAGCTGCAACGTGGGTCAACACGTCTACACCTACATACAATGCGTGTGCTGCAACCGACAGTGTTGCTGTGCCTGCTGTTTTCGCGCACCTCCAGGTGGAGCCCTGATGGGCTGTCAGTGGTGCTTGTGGCAGACTTCTGCGTGCGCATGACAGTCTGGTCGCTGGTTGACCGCAAGTGCACATACCTGCCGGGGCCAAAGCATGCAGCAAAGGGCATCGCATTCTCACCCCGCGCAGACCAGCTGGCAGTGCTTGAGGTGAGGACGGGGCTGAGGCTGTCTCTCCAACGACCCTGATGCTGTAGCACGAGCACGTTGTTGCATGCTCGCCTAGAGCAGACCAGCTGGCAGTGCTTGAGGTGGGCATGTGCTGTGTTTGCAGTGTTTTTCCGGACTAGATGTTTTATGTGTCCATTGTTGTTGTGTCCGCACAATATATTGCACGTGGACCAGCTGCAGACCATGAGGTGAGGATGGGTTTCAGGCAAATCTGCAAACGTGTGTCTGCCGCTTCAGCAAGGCAGGGCTTGCGCTGTCATCAGATGCAGGCCGGCTGGCAGTGCCTGTGGTGGGGATGGTGCAGCACTTGTGGCAGGCTTGCAGGAATTGCGCGATGCACTTGGCTACGCCCCGCTCTAGTAGACATAACAATGAAGCAACTAGTGACCAGCAAACATGCTGTCAAGGACTTCAGGCCACAGCGCAGGGCTATTCACGGCGTCCCTGCACCTTTGGTGGAGCTGCGTGTGGTGGGCTCTACTGCTGTGGTTGGCTGCTGGACCCAGTTTCATCACAGTTGCTAACCCCCCCTCTGACAATGCTGGCACCCCAACCATTCCCTGCCGATGGCGGCCAAAGCAACTGCATGTTCACTGCTTGCGTTCCCACCACCTTCCGGCTTGCAGCGCAAGGACTGCATGGGCTGGATGGCAGCTGATAGCTTTCCCAGCTTCCCATTGAATGCCCACATGACCAGTAACCTTTGCGCCATCCACGCTCTTGTTCTTGTGCTTGTTCTGCGATGCAGCGCAAGGACTGCATGGCCTGGACGACAGCTTATAGCTCTCCCAGCTTCTCATCGGCTGCCGACACGCTTAATAACCTTTGCGCTTCCATGTTCTGCTTTCTCTGCCATGCAGCGCAAGGACTGCAAGGACTGGCTGTCATTATACAACGCCAGCGGCTGGGAGCTGCAGGCTCGCGTGCAGCTGCAAACAATGGACGCAGCAGACATAACATGGAGCCCAGACAGCAGCAAACTTGCAGTGTGGGACAGCCCGCTGACGTATGCTGTGCATGTGCTGGGGCCTGACGGCGCAAGTTTGGGCAGCTACAGCGCATACGGAGATGGGCTGGGGGTGCGCAGCGTGTCTTGGTCACCGGGAGGCGATTTGCTGGCAGTTGGCAGTTACGACCAGGTGAGAGGGGTGTGGGGTGGGGGTGCTACTGCAAGCAGATCCGAATCCTGCAGAGTACTTGGCCCTGAGATTTTTGTGCACGCGGCTGGTTCGCTGTTTTCAAGTGCTGGGGCCTGATGGCGCAAGCTTGGGCAGCTACAGCGCATACGGAGATGGGCTGGGGGTGCGCAGCGTGTCTTGGTCACCAGGGGGGGACTTGCTGGCAGTTGGCAGTTATGACCAGGTGAGGGAGGTTTGGAGTTGCCTTTGTTGCTGCGGCCTGGTTGACATCCTGCAGGAGGATTGCCCCCTCGGAAAAACCACGTGCGGAGCGGAGTTTGTTGGCTGTTTTCAGGTGCTTGGGCCTGATGGCGCGAGTTTGGGCTACAGCGCATATGGGGATGGGCTGGGGGTGCGCAGCGTGTCTTGTCACCAGGGGGGGACTTGCTGGCAGTTGGCAGTTATGACCAGGTGAGGGAGGTGCGGGGTTGTGGTTGTTGCTGCGGCCTGGTTGACGTCCTGCAGGAGACTCGGCCTGCTTGATATGTGTGTGCGGAGCGGAGGTGGTTGGCTGTGATTCAAGTGCTTGGGCCTGATGCGGCGAGGTTGTGCAGCTACAGCGCGTATGGGAGATGGTCCAGGTGTCCAGAGCGTGCCATGCAGATTTGGCTGTGTGTATGTGTGTGTGCTGTGCGTCGTGGCTGCAGGGTGACTGTTTTTTGCAACAGCAGCACTTGTCGTACGTGTTGTGTGTTGCGCAAAGCTGCGCTGCGGCAGGCAATGGCGCAGCACTGGTGTGACAACTTCAGATGATGCAGCTCACTTGCAAGTGAAGCGTGGCAGCAATATAACACAATGCTTACGAACCAGGGCATAGTCATTTCCGCTTACAACTGCATGGCTGTGTCAGTGCTGTTCAGCACTCCTCTGTAGGTGGGGGTTGCAAGTGTTGCGCATGCCGACATGCTTCGTGTTACGCTACCTGCTGACCTTACTGCTGCCGTTTCACATTGCCCTGCAGGTAGTGCGTGTGCTGAACCTACTTGAACAACAGCAGCATCAGAACTGTTGCTGCGCGTTGGTCTCACTGCCGTTCCACGCTGCCCTGCAGGTGGTGTGTGTGCTGTGCATGCCAACGTGCTTCGTGTTATGCTGCCTGCTGACCCTACTGCTGCTGTTGCACGCTGCCCTGCAGGTGGTGCGTGTGCTGAACAGCGTGACGTGGCAGCCGCTGCTGGAGTGCCACCACGGCAGCCCAGTGGACGAGCCTGCTGAGGTGGCAGTGTATCAGGAGGTGGAGGAGCCACGCGGCGTGCTGGCGCCAATGCAGGTGTGTGGTGTGTGGCTATATTATGTTTGGTGCCTCTATGTTTGTTGCCTGGGGGACCAGTAATGCTGGCTGGCCACAGGTGTGCGGCTGTGCAGCCAGTTTGGCCTCTACCAGGGCTCAAATGCAGCAACCGCGGCTGGGCCTAGCAGATGCTAGTCTGTTACAGAGTGTGGCAGTGTACCAGGAGGTGGAGGAGCCGCGCGGCGTGCTGGCACCAATGCAGGTGTGTGGTGTGTGGCTATATTATGTTTGTTGCCTGGGGGGGCAATCCTGCTGGCTGGCTACACACGGTGTGCAGCTGTGCAGCCAGTTTGGCCTCTACCAAGGCTCAAAAGCGGCAGCAATGGGGGCTGGGCCTAGCAGATGCTAGTCTGGCACGAGTGTGGCAGTGTACCAGGAGGTGGAGGAGCCGCGCGGGATGCTGGCGCCGATGCAGGTGCTTTGTGTCATCATCACGATTCCTAGTCAAGCCATGCAAGTGCGTTGTGTCAACATTGTGTTACCCATGCAAGCCATAGCAACACCGCCATGCAGGGGATTTGTGTGTGGCTATTCGGCCGGTGTGGCCTTCTACCAGGGGTCAAAGCGGCAGCAGTGGGGCCTGGGCCTAGCAAATGCTGTTTTCATTGTGGCAGTGCAGCAAGGGGGTGCAGGCGCCACACGGCGTACAGGTGCTGATGCAGGTGTGTATGCTGTTGTGTATTATGAGTTCTATCCAGCAGGTCAGCAGCGCAATGTTTGGGTACGTTGTGCCGCAGCTAGCGCACGATCACACCCACACTGTGCCTGCAGAATGCACCATTCAAAGTGGCACTTTCAACAGAGCTGCTCAGAACCCAGTGGCTAACAAACCTTGAACATCGTATGCTCCACCTTGCAGGTGCAGCAGCAGCAGTCGGCAGCCAAGCGTGATACGCGTGCACGCTACCTGGTGTGCCCCCTTCCTGTAGAAGTGACCAACATAACACCACCCACCAACAAGGCAAACCCCAAGCTCGGGGTTAGCAGCATTGCCTGGAGCCCAGACAGCAGCCTGCTGGCGACAGTCAATGAAAACATGCCGCACGCAGTGTGGATCTGGGACGTGCTGTCTGCTTCGCTAGCTGCTGTGCTTGTGCACATCAGCAGCGTGCGCAGCATGGCGTGGTCTCCTGCAGGGGATTACCTGGCAGTTGGCACTGGCAACTCGCGAGTGTATGTTTGGACAGCAGAGGGCGCCAGCATTGTGCACATCCCGCTTGCAGGATTCAGTGCCGCGCAGCTGGCTTGGGCGCCTGATGGCACAAACTTTGCACTGATGGACAAGGAGGCATTCTGCTGCGCATATGTCACGAGTTAGGCATGACGTGGTGCTGCTGCTGAGATAAAGTAGCAGTTTTGTTGCACCAGCGCATGCTCAGGAGCAGCTGCTGGATGACAGTGAAAGGCATGGACGATCCAACAATTGATGCCCTGTAGCATATATGACTGGTTATGTGCCAAATACTCTCAGCATTTGCAGCGCTGCCAGTGGTGTTGCACCTGCACTCGACTTGTGGCAGCCCGGCTGTGGCCAGCAGACATCACGAATTGTTCAGGCCGCCTGCAGGCCTGAGTGCTGTCGAGGGTCCAGCCTAGGAGCGCAGTGACCACTGATCGGCACGATGCTGGCACTGTTTGGATGCTGCAAACTTGATGAGTTGTGTCATTTGCTTCTATACGAAGTTGCTCATGTGCACGCTGCAATCCTTTCTGCTGTGGGGTTGCTGCCTGGGCCAGCAGGGGAAAATTCAGACGCAATGTAACACTCCAGAATCCATGTCAGAGTCACCTGAAGCACTGACGCCTTGAAGTACCAGTGACCATTGTCGCTTACTAGCTGTATCGAACTGCACCTGTCTGGCTTTCCAACACCTGCCAGGGAAGCCTTGCGGATAGTCGAAGTGTGCACCTCCGGGAAAGTGTTGGCAACATGTGTCTTGTCCTGCACAGCTGTGAAGATGTCAGAACACATGAGCATCGTAGTCAGACCATACTTGCACTGCAGGAAGCTTGTCTTGAGCAACAGGAGCAGTGAAAAGCAGCAGCACCGTGCTAGGCTAGCAAAAAAGCCTTTTCCTGAAGCACTGATACCCGACTCCTGCATGCAGGCAGTATGTCACATACACTTTGTGCATTGTGAGAAGCGTTGGTTGGGTATAATGTGGCACATTCTTGAATCGCACATGTTGGATTCCCCCATCAAGAGTAATTTAGATCATCATCATCATCATCATCATCATTATCATCATCATCATCATCATCATCATCATCATCATCATCATCATTATCATCATCATCATCATCATCATCATCATCATCATCATCATCATCATCATCAAATTACCAGATCAAGCCATAGCATCAACGCCATGAGTAATTTAGATGCAACACACTAAACTATGATGTGCAGGCTGGTGTTGCCTGCTTTGTCAGGTGCTGTAGCAGCAGCCTCTCAGTTCTGTTGATGCCAGCCAAACCGTTTGGCTCATGGCATGAGGTCATTGCTGTGACCAGGAACAGCCGGATTGCATTCCACTGCACTGCCAGCACCACTTGTCCCGTGTGAAATGAATGCTTGGGGTGTTTCTTGTAGGTGTAAATACAACAGATAAAGTTGCACAGCGACCTTGAGCTGGGCCGCTCACAGGCACCACACAATGCCAGCAACAATGCACTTGAAGTCAGCACTTGAAGTGTTCCCCGTTGAACCGGGAAAACCCCGGCGGTTCAGCGTTGTACTGTACGCACATTGTCTGTTCAAGCACTTCCCACGCTGTCTAACTAAACTTTTCATTGTAAAGTGATCACACGCTACGTATGCATCCAACGTGAGCGTCGTATCCTCTTACCCTCCTTTGGATCTACGTGTTCTTGCACATTACCAGTCAGCTCATTACACATGCAGTCACTTTGCGGAAACCGCTTGCAGAGTAAAGCAGGCGTGGCAGTGAGATCCGCCGTGACCAGACGCACGGTGGCACTTGCTCGCCCAGCGCAGCGACGGACTATCACCCAGGCAGTCGCGTTTGACGTCCAGGAGCTACAGAATCTTCCTAAGGAGGTGCTGTTTGGAGGAGCAGCTGCTCTTGGTAAGCCAAATGCAGCAGAGGCACTGGGATGCAAGGCCCATAGCAACCGCTTGTAAACACGACCTCAGTGTTTATCTTGAATGAATCGTGATAGTATTGGCTCATCTAGGCATGCAGCTGCATGTATGACGCGCTCTGGGCCTTGCGCCTCTGTGCTGCTGTGGTAGTGGTTTGAGTGGTCAATGTTGCATATGCTGCGCTGGTGTTCTTTTGCCAATCATTCCTTTCCTACTCAACACAAATGTTCAGACAACACGGAGGACTGACACACACAGCATCCTGCAAGCACCACGTGCCCACCCGACACCCCTTGCCTGCTTCCCTATTGCTTCCAACATCCGTTGCATTCAACGCCTTCCACTCTGTTGTATCCGCACCTGTGTGCAAATCTGCAGCTGGCCTGGTTGGTCTCATCGGATACGCAGCAGCCAACAACCCTGCAGCAGACATGGCTGGCGGTGAGGCAGCTGCAGCTGACGCAGCAGAGGCTCCTGCACCTGCTCCCCTGCCGCGTGAGAACGCAGTGCTGGTGTTTGGGGCCAGCGGCAAGCTGGGTAGGAAGGTCGTGGAGAGGGTGAGTGGTCGATGCTGAATCCTTTTTGTAACAACCTGTTTTGAATTGTGGCAGCTGTGCTTATGGGGGACAGCAGCAACAGCGGGACAAGGCTGTAGCGCTGTAGAAACGGGGGGCGTTAGGGCAGAAAGGTGGTGGGGAGGGTGAGCTGGCATTTTGTATTCAAAGGGTTGTGCTTTTGTGCTGAAGTTACCGGCTTCATGAGCGCGCAGCAGCAGCAGCAGCAGGACAAATTGCAACTCCTGCAGAAGCATCAAGGCACAGCTGTCTGGAGACGTACCTGCATCATGATACTGTCATGGCTGCCGCCGCAGCAAACCACATCCAGTATTCTGCCCGGATTTACTGCATTAAACTGCATCAGCGTACTGATCACTGTGCTGACTCCACCCGCGCGCGCCTTTGTTTCTGCTGCATGCAGCTGGTGCGCTCCGGCCGCACCGTCATTGCCGCAGTGCGCAGTGCAGACAAGGCAGCAGAAGCCTTTGAGGCATCAGGGCTAGTAGAGGGCTACCAGCAGCCAGCAGGAAACGGCAGCGGTGGCAGCGGAGGCATCCTGATCACTGAGGCTGGCGTTGACGTCACCAACCCAGCAACGCTCACTGCTGACCTGTTCAAGGGCGTGACACAGGTGAGAGCCACGCAGCAGCACACCGTGCCAATGGGGTGATGTGATCGTATTGTGCAGGCTTGTTGGGTGCAGCAGTTGTGTACATTTCCAGCTGCAGAGCATCCTGCCGGTCTGATCAGGGCATGGCGCAGGTTGGCGGCACAGCAGCTGTGCACCACAGCTACAGCAGCTGTGCACCTCAGCTACAGCAGCCGTGCACGCACAGCTACAGCAGCCGTGCACCACAGCCAACAGCAGTAGCTGCGCACTGCAACTGCATTAAGCACTTGCACGCTATGCGGAGCAGCGGCGCTTTGCTACTGTGATTGTGCGACACGGTATATGCTTGCACAGCGCTTCTTTGCAACAGGCGAAAGAGCATACGATGGCAGCGATACAACACTTTGGATCATGTGGTCCTGCCTTGTATGTGGCTTGGGCTGCGGCGCACAACTATAATATGCTGCTGCATCCCCTGCTGCTGCTGCTGCAGGTTGTGTCTGCGCTGGGTCCTGTTGCAGGCCGGCTGCCTGACGGCAGCTTTGGCTACATCGACGGCATGAGCCCGGAGCGTGTGGAGACGCAGGGTGCGCAAATTGGCACATTCGGCACGCTTCGGCACAGCACAGCATCAACATTTGGTTGAGCATTGATCAGTCTGCTATCCTGATGTGACTCAGGGTGTGCTATTCAGCACCTGGCAAGGCACAGCACAGTATCAATGTTTGGTTGAGCTTTGATTTGTTTTGCTAGCTTGCTATGGTGTCGTGGCCTGAGCAGGGCTGGTGTTCATATATTGCTGCAACACAGGGCATCAGGTGGTCCATCCATCGGTATAGGCGGAGGGAAGCACAGCAGCAGGGCCTGCACTGTGTGCTCTGCAACAGCAATGATGCCTGCTCATGCCACGCTGATTGCAGATTCAGTATACATGCTTACTGCCAGTCATAGTTGTTGTTCGATTGTGCGTGCAGGCCTGGCCAACATTGTGGCAGCGCTGGCGCAGCATGCTCCTGGCGTGTCAGCAGGCAAGGGCATCAGCAGCAGCAGCATCCTGCCCATGGCCACAGCTGAGGACCTGGCTGCGTGGCAGCGCCTGGATGACGTCATCATGGTGCGTGGTTGGGGTGTCTAACTGTTGAGTGCTGTTCTTAGCAGCAGCAGCAGCAGCAGCCTGCCAATGACCGCAGCTGAGGACATGACTGCGTGGCAGTGTCTGTATGACGTCATCATGGTGCGTGATTGGGGTGTTAAACTGCTGAGTGATGTTCTTAGCAGCAGCAGCAGCAGCAGCAGCATCCTGCCAATAAGCGCAGCTGAGGACTTGACTGCGTGGCAGTGTCTGTATGACGTCATCATGGTGCGTGAAAGGAATTGCAGCTCACACAGGTTGCAAACGCACAATGCAGCAACATGCATCACTCACATCTCTAGATGGGGCCTTTGCCATCATGGCTGAGCATGCGTGGTTGATGCTGGCAGATATGGTATGAGGTGTGGAGGCGTCTGAGGTCCCTTTGCTGTCACTACACAGCGTTTAGTTACTTACACGGGTGTTGAAGCGTGAGTAAACGAAGGTCTTGCATTTGTTGGCAGATACCTTATGAGCATCAGGCAGCAGCAGCAGCAGCTGCAGCTGCAGCTGCTGCAACATATGCATCAGAATCAGGACTGGCAGCTCCAGCGGCAGCAGCAGCTCGCAATCTGAGCCTGCCTGAACGACAGGAGTGTATGCTGGTTACCAGGGTGTCTGTTGTGTTGTAGTTCTGTCAGCAGCAACCATCGCAGCAGCAGCAGCAACAGCAGCAGCTATGGGAGCAGCAGCAGCAGCACCCCACTGCGTACTTATGGTTCGGCTCTGCTGCATGTAATCCACTGCCCCCTGCTTTGTTGGTGCAGGGTGGCAACAGCAGCAGTGGGCTGGAGCTAGCTGCAGATGGCAAGGGCGCTGTGTGGAATGGTGACCTCATTGTTGAGGTGAGGCATGATTTGTTGAGCAGATGCATTGAGACATGACACAGGCTGCATTCACCACCGCACACTGCAGATTTTGACGCACAGCACAATGAGGAAGAGGCATTTCACCTCGGAGGGACGCAGCGCAACATGTATTGATGGCATTATGATGGCATTATGATTGAAGATATCCGTGTAGCACAGAACACAGAATATTGCAGTTTCAGCGGACATCGGTGCCGCTCTCTTTCTGCCAGTGAGGAAAGGGCCATGCAGAACAGCAGCTGTAGCGCAGTGTATAGCTATGCTGCAAACCAAATCATTTGACACAGCCCGCTGGTCACCACACGGCACAGCACAGCGCAGCCAGATTGCACTGCACGCGTTCTTGTGCACAACCTACCGCTTGACATTGCAGCACAGCAGACGTCTTGAACTTCATGCTTGCCTGCTTGCTGCTGCTGCTGCTGCAGGGGGGTGGCTTCTGCGGGGCGCGCACCAAGGCACTTAACCTGGACCTGTCTGGCTATGACGGCCTGCAGCTGCGCGTGAAGGGCGACGGCCAGATCTTCAAGTTCAACATCAAGACGGTGAGAAGCTCACAGTGAAGTTGGTGTTGTGTTCACGTCAGTGTCTTTCTGATTTTTGCCTGCAAGTCTCAATAGGTTGCACAGTGTGCCCATTACTGGATGTGGTACAGGCCTGAAACATGCGCTGACACAGGCGCGACAGACATGCCTGTTGCACAGCAGTGGTTGTGCTGACACCGCACTTCTGTTTATGCATTGCAGGCGGACCAGGAGGACACCCTGGAGTCGACATACCAGGCCACATTTGATGTGTGACCTCTGGCACGACATACATGCCTTTTCTGTCAGAGTTGTGCTGAATGTGGCACTTGTGCTTCTGTGCTGCAGGCTGACCAGGAGGACACCCCAGAGTCAACTTACCAGGACACATATGACACCTCTCCCGAGGGTCACCTCAGGCGCAACACACATGCCTGTTACACACATGCCTGTTACACACATGCCTGTTACACACATGCCTGTTACACACATGCCTGTTACACACATGCCTGTTACACACATGCCTGTTACACACATGCCTGTTACACACATGCCTGTTACACAGAACTGGCTGTGCTGACTTTCAGCCTTGTGCTTGTGCATTGCAGGCGGACCAGGAGGACACCCCGGAGTCAACTTACCAGGCCACGTTTGACACCTCCCCCGAGGGTGACTGGACCACTGTGCGCCTGCCCTGGCACAACTTTGTGCCTGTGAAGCGTGCCCAGAGTGACCCCAAGGGGGCGCCCCTGGACCCCTCACAGATCAGCAAGCTGGGCTTGGTGCTGAGCAGGTGAGCGTTACTAATGGTCTGTTACTAACGGTCTGTTACTTCTGCATGTTTGTCCAGCGTGGCCTGGGCACTTGGGCTGATTCAACAGTCACTCAGCTGGTTGCAGAACTTTGGTGACTAGCAGGCGGGCTGCGCTCTGCCAGTTGGTCCTGAGGGAATGTTTGCTGTCTGCGGCGCAGAGCAATGCTCAACCTGCATAACATATCAACAACACCAGTCGTACTGCTTGTCTCAGTGCTTATCGCAGCTTCTGACCGAAGCCATGGCTTCCCAGTTTCCCAGCTGTGCAGTGCTGAAACTCGGACCAAAACCTGCACCTGACACATTGCAACCACACATGTTTGCCGTGTGGTGCTGCAGGTTTCAACAAGCCTCCCAACCCCAGCTACAGCCATGACTTCCAGGTGCTTTGCTCGACCCTAAACTTCAACATGAAACCTGACACATGCAACTGCTTGGTTGCTGTGCTGCAGGTTTGAGTTCGATAAGGCTCCCAACACCAGCTTTAAGAACAGCTTCCAGGTGCATTTTTTTCCAAACATCGTCAGACCTAATCGTTGCTACCACACATGCTTGCTGCTCTGCTGCAGGTTTGAGTTCAACCACCCAATCAATCCCAGCTACAAGTTATGGCTGCCAGGTGCAGTGCTGAACATCCACAAGAAGCCTAACCCTTTCAACCGCTTGTTTGCTTGCCCTGCTGCAGGTTTGAGTTCAACAAGGCTCCCAACCCCAGCTCTTTGTTCAAGTAATGACTTTCCAGGTGCAGTGCTAAGTGCCAAACATCAACATTTTAACCAAGCCAACCCTTGAATCCGCAATCACTTGCCGTGCTGTGCTGCAGGTTTGAGTTCAACAAGGCTCCCAACCCCAGCTTCAAGCCTGGCAAGTTCCAGCTGGCAATTGAGGGAGGCATCTCAGCCTACAAGGCGCCACGCCCAGCACTGGTCGCAATCTCGTCAGCAGGTGCGGTCTGAATGGTCCTGCTCACACAGCCTTGAGACGTGTGCACAATCTATCAATACAACACTATGTGTTGTCTGCAGTTGCGCAAGGCAACACGACCATTGGTGATGATCCAGTAGCGCGCACAAAGGACAGCCTTGTTACAAACGAGCTGACACATGTCATGACTGTTTGCATATCATCTGCAGGTGTGGAGCGCAACGCAATCATTGGTGATGATGCAGCAGCGCGCAAAGAGGACATCCTTGTTAGAAACAAGCTGACACCTGTCTCGAATGTTTGCATATCTTCTGCTGCAGGTGTGGAGCGCTACGCCATCATTGGCGATGACGCAGCAGCACGCAAGAAGGACAATCATGTTACAAACGAGCTGACACATGCCATGAATGTTGCATACAATATCATACTGATGCTGCAGGCGTGGAGCGCAACGACATCATTGGTGACGACGCGGCAGCGCACAACAAGGACATTATTGTTAAAACAAGCTGACACATGTCTTGAATGTTTGCTATGATGTGCTGCAGGTGTGGAGCGCAACGCCATCATCGGCGATGACGCAGCAGCGCGCAAGAAGGACATCCCCATCATTCAGCTCAACCCAGGGGGCGTGCTCAACTGGAAGTATGAGGCAGAGTGCGTCATCAGGGCAAGCGGCCTGCCATACACCGTCATCCGCTGCACAGGTGGGTCCCTTGTTATTATGTGATGTTATTATGTTATGTTATCTTAGGTCTGTGTACATGAGTGACTGCAGAAGTACGAGGCAGAGTGCGTCATCAGGGCAAGCGGCCTGCCATACACCGTCATCCGCTGCACAGGTGGATCCCTTGTCATTATGTCATGTTATTTTGCTAAGTTATGTTGTTGCACACGGGTGGGTTGTGGAAGTATGACACAGAGTGCGTCATCAGGGCCAGCGGCCTGCCATACACCGTCATCCGCTGCACAGGTGGGTCGGTTGTCATTATGTCATGTTATTTTGCTAAGTTATGTCGTGCACACGGGTGGGTTGTGGAAGTACGGGGCGGAGTGCGTCATCAGGGCCAGCGGTCTGCCATACACCGTCATTCGCTGCACAGGTGGGTCCTTCGTCACTATGTTATTTTTTTCATAATCATCATATTACTCATTCAAGCCATAGCATGAATGCCATCGGCGTTACTGTTCATATCATGTCTTTTCACACGAGTGGGTTGCCGAAGTCAGCCATGACACAGACACCCCCTGCTGTTGAATGTCATGCCACCATGCAGGCCTTGATGACAAGGGCATTGAGGGGCCCGCACTGCTGGAAGCTACCAGGGGGACCTATCGTCATTTTATGTCACGTGATGAGTCAACAGCCATCACGTTGACGCTCCCTGCTGTGCTATGTCATGCCACCATGCAGGCCTTGACGACAAAGGCATTGATGGGTCAGCTCTCTTGGAAGCCGACCCAGGCGACACCATCGTGGGTGTCGTGTCATGTGATGAGGCAGCAGCCATGACGCTGATGCTCCCTGCTGCTTATGTCATGCCACCATGCAGACCTCGATGACAAAGGTATTGAGGGGCCAGCACTGCTGGAAGCTGACCAGGGGGACACCACCGGTCATTCTGTGTCATGTGATGAGGCAGCAGCCATTACGCTGACACGCCCTGCTGTTCAAATGTCTTGCGACCATGCAGGCCTTGATGACAAGGGCATTGAGGGGCCAGCACTGCTCGAAGCTGACCAGGGCGACACCATCGTGGGTGTCGTGTCACGTGACGAGGCAGCAGACACAGTGGTGGCAGCGCTGTCACGGCCAGAGGCAGCAGGCAAGACGCTGGAGCTGCGTAGGAGCGAGGCAGCAGACGCAAAGGGCAAGAGCATGAGCGACGCTGCGTTCAACAGGCTCTTCTTCAAGCTGGCTCTCGGTGAGTAACAGAGATGTTTTAGCAGCTCAGGGTTTGCAATGGGATGTTTGCTGCTGCCTGCACTGCCACACATTGCATTGCATTGCGTCCATGCATGGTATTGCGTAGTGTCTCATGTGATAACAGAGGTGTAGCTGTGGCAAGTCAAGCGTACCCCCACTCGGCCAGCAATTGCGCTGTATGTTTTTGTGTTCTGTCAACCTGTGTTGTGGACATCTGTCTTTGGCGCACCTCGAGCATTGGCGTGGGTTGGCAGCTCCTCGCTGTTCTGTACGTCTGCAGATCGCAACAGGTGGTGAGTGGGCCTGCAGACCTTCCCCAGAGCGGAAGCATTGACGCAGACAAAGCATCTGCTTACCAGTGTATGAACAAAAAATTCCGTGTGGTGTGTTGCTGGTGCAGATCGCAACCGCTGGCGCGTGGGCCTGCAGCCCTTCCCCCGGGCGGTCCCCCCTCCCCCCCAGTGAGGAGCGCGCCAAGGGATCTGCAACTGCTATGTAATTATACTGCCTGCTTGTTTTATATGTCTGCAGACCGCAACAGGTGGCGGAGTGGGCCTGCAGCCCTTCCCCCGGGCCGTATCATTGACACAGACACAGCTTCTGCTCACCAGTGTATGTTTTCATTGTGTTGTACTTCCGCTGCAGATCGCAACCGCTGGCGCGTGGGCCTGCAGCCTTTCCCCAGGGCTGAATAATTGACACAGTTATCGCATCTGCTTACCACTGTATGACAAGAAAAACAAGTTCTGTTTGGTGTGTTGCTGGTGCAGACCGCAACCGCTGGCGCGTGGGCCTGCAGCCCTTCCCCAGGGCCGTGCCCCCTCCCCCTCCCCCCAGTGAGGAGCGCACCAAGGAGATCCTAGCTGACCCAAGGGTGCAGGCAGTGAAGGAGCGCGAGACAAAGGCCAAGCAGCAGCAGGAGGAGGTCAAGGAAAAGGAGCTGGCAAAGGCAAATGCTTGAGTTTGTGCATATCAACCACTGCGTCAGCTCCAAGGAGATGTTTGCCAATCTACAAGCGCAGGCAGTAAAGGAGCGCGAATAAGAAGCCCAGCAGCAGGATAATGTGAAGGAAAAGGAGCTGGCAAAAGCTCATGCCGAAGTTTGGGCTTCATGCATTGAAGATCTCATATCAGTACTGTTGCAGTTGTTTGCTTGTAGTTGTGCTGATGCGTGATTCGCAGCGGATTGCATGTACCGTGGTGAGCGCATGCAGTGTGTTGAGTTGGTGCTGCTGGGTGATGTCTGTTGTGGCTGTTGTTTTGCACACACTGCTGGTGGTGTGCTAGCTTGGTCAGAGAGTTGATGTGGAGTGGAGCTTGCACTGTACATGCAGGGTTTTTGTTATTAACCCTTTTTGCAGAGCGTTCATACGTAGCTCAACTTCAGCATCATGGTTGATGCTGAAGGGCCAGCACGTGCATTCGATCACTTTGAGAACTGCGCAAGGCGCTGTAGGAAGGCGTGCATTGTTTTTGAGCCCATGGTGTGCGCCCTTGCTTGCTGCACTGAAACACAGCAGCATTGTGCAGGATGGGCGCAGTGGTAGAATGGATTTGTGATGTCTGGGCTCTAGGAGGTATCGTTGTTTGCACTAAACAGCTTCGAGTGCAATCATCGTTGATTCAGCTGACAGCAGGCAATACTGACAACTTGTCATGATACCATGTGGATACTACATCCAGTCACTTGGTGGCTGGTGTGTTGGTGCGTTGGTCGTGGGCTGAAACGATTGTGATGGTCGTACTACAGCAGTTCCTGATGCGTACATGTGGCGAAGCAGTGCCAGTTGGGAGTTTGAACTTTGTGGCGTCAGTGACACTGTGACAATGTGTCAGGATTTGGATGTCAGCTTTGAAACAGTCATAATCTTTGAAGCAACGTTTGAAATCAACACCAGTTGCTGATTCTATTGGTTCGTTCGCGTCCTGAGCTCCAGCCGTGTGCGCTTGAAGTGTCTGCCGGGCTGGAACTGTTACCAATCGTCTTACACTGCCGAACACCATACCAATGAACGATTACGCGTTTCAATTTTACAAACAAAATCAAACCCGAAATTATCAAGAACAGGAACCGGTCTTCGTTTGGCTGAAATCGGACAGAAGCACAGGAGCAGCAGTAGTGCAGCAGACTCCCGATAGCCTTCCAACCGACAGCCCGTACGCTGGCCGGTACCTGGTGCACTTCAACACTGGCCAGACAGCGCATGTGCGGCCCGAGAGGTTGCTGCCTGTGTTCACACAGCCGAAGCTTATCCTGGTGACAGCAGCAACAGAGGACTATCGGCGGCTGGCACGCTCGCAGGTGTGTACAGCTGCCTGCCTCTGCTTTTCGGAACACTTGATTCGTTACCAAGAATGTTTCAAGGGTTGGCATGTGAAGCGTGCACAGTAGAGCTCGAGTGCAGCAGTGATAGCGCAACGTGCATGCTGCTGGCTGTACTGCTCTGGTCAGGCTGTAGACCATCCTGGGTAGCCCATGCTTCACCCTTTCACCATGGACCCCGTATTAACCTCCCTTGAAAGCTACTAGTACCAATAATTGTATGTATTTATGCATGGCACGCAGGTCAGCAGCAGTGATGTGGTGCTGGAGCTGGGCTGCTCGTACGGCATGTGCACCAACATGCTGGCAGAGCATGCAGCACATGTCATTGGCATAGACAACTCAGAGGAAGCAGTGGCTGAGGTGAGCCCACAATGATGGCAGTGCTATTGTGTTACTTTGTGTGTTACATAATGTGTTATGTAGAACCATTGGCATAGGCACTCAAAGGAGGCAGTGGCAGAGGTTGTCGCTGCACTGTCTGATTTAGGACTGCAGCTGATGCAAAAGCGCCAGCAGGTGAAGGTGCTAGCTATGCTGTCGCTCCTTGGTGCCTAGTTGACAATGCTTCGCTGCTGGTGATGCAATGTTGTGAACGTCATCGAGATACCAGACCGTGTGCAAATGCTGCAGGCTAGGCAGCGTTATCCTCACGTCAGATTTGAAGTGGCAGACGTGCTTGACCAGACAGCAGCAGTGCTGGACATTGCTTGTGGCTGCAGCTGCAGCAACGGTCATACAGCAGATGATGCAGCTGGTGGCAGCAGCTGTGGCAATGGCAGCAGCAGCAGCAGCAAGCAGAAATGTGACGTGGTGTTTGCAGACATAGGAGGCAACCGGCAGCTAGAGGCTCTGCTGCGGCTGCTGCCTTGGGTTCTGCAGCAGCTTGAACCTCGGCTGCTGGTGGTGAAAAGCGAGGAACTGGCAGAGGCAGCTGAGAGGCAGCTGTTGCAGCAGCAGACACAGCAGCAGGTTGAGGAGCACGCGCGATTGTCGCAGCATCAACTGCAGACGCGGCAACTAGACAGCCGGCAGCTGTCAGCCAGAGGATTGCAGCTGCAGCAAGACTTGCAGCAGCTGCAGGGGCAGCTACAAGCTGCCACAGTAACAGGCAGTGCTGCAGGCAGTAGAGTAGTAGCAGCTGCGGCATTCTGTGACTCCAGCACCAGCAGCCTCTCTATCGGTGCAGCAGCTGATAGCTGCCAGCAGCCGCACTCGCAGCAACACCTGCAGCAACAGCAGGAGTCAGCAGCAGCAGCAGCAAGAGGGCAGATCCTGAACCCCCAAGCCTGGTGGGACTGGCTTGAGGTTCAGTGCGGCCTAAACCCCTTGCTGCATTCTGGTCGTGCTGAAGCCTGGTACCTGGAAGCTAGGGGCAAGGGTTTTGTGAGGAACCCTCTTCGGTACCCGCAGCGGTTCACAGCAGATGGCACGCGCATTTGCAGGCCGCATAATTATGACAAGTGCCTGAAGATTGATACATGTAGGTTTGACCACCAGCATTGCCACCATTGCGGCGCTGCAGGACACACAGCGGTGGACTGCCACATTGTAACATGACGTTGCGACGAGTCATTTAAACACTGTGAATAGTGTTCCAAACGTTTGGACTCGTTGTACTTGAATTACTAGTACCAAAGACTTTGTGTGATTTGTTTTAAAAGGTTGCAGGACAGCCCATCAATACAAGCTGATGACTAGTAGTGCTAGTAGCAGGTTTTTATGTGACAGATGCACCGCCAACGTAAACACAGACAAGACATGCCATGTCGGCCTTATGTCCACGTGGGTGTCCTGGCTGCATCAGGATCTGCAGACAGAATTCTTTGAAGCCAGGTAGACGGAGAGCAGCACTGACTACAGCATGATTCAAGTGCTTGCTTCCACATGCATATGTGAGGCGATGCAGCCACAGCTCTACACCGTGCAGCAGCCCACATGCCCGCTGCCCTCAGGCCAAGAGATAACGCCTTTGCACTGCCAGTATAAGGAATGTAGCGGCACTGGAAGGCACGCCACTGGTGGTGTGGCCTGTTACAACACCCATGATCTGCCAGTACCAGGCTCGCCGTTGGATCACACTGGTGCCACCTTGCAGTGTTCTCCGCTGCCAAAGAGCATGCAGGTGCCTCATCATCATGTCATGCAGCACCCAAAAGTCTCGTCAAAAGATGAGATACATCATTCAATTTGTTGCACGTCCAGCTCCATGCCAATAAGTAACACAACATCCTCTATGAGTCATCCCCGGCAGCATGTTGCTAACGCTTTAGCAGCTCACAGCCACGCAGAACAGTCTGGGCCTAATACACACCAGCTGACTCAGCCAGCATCTGATGCAGCCGCTGCGCTGCACTCCTACCTCTCAACTCACCCATGCATCATGCACCTGCTCTCGCGTCTGCAGCTGCTGCAGCAGCACATCGCCCCGCAGCTGACCCGCTGCCTGCAGCTGCGCTGCTCGCTGCGCATTCGCTGCCAACAGAGCATCATACACACCCAAGGTGGCTGAGCAGCAGTAGGATCCAGAAGACGTCCGCAGACTTGGCTGCAGCAGCTGATTCACACGCTGTGCCAGAAGGCTATCTGCTTCCCACCAGACTGGAGCAGGTGCATTGCGCACCGCAGCTGCTGCTGCTGCAGCTGCCCTGGCTGCCGCGCATTCAGCTGCAACAGCCGCCGTCACGCTTGCTTGCTGCTGCCTCGATGCAGCCAGATGATCTTGCTGGCAGCTGTCACTGTATGTCTCATCAGTACTGCTGCTGCTTGTTGCAGCAGGACCGTCTGCTGCATCCTCATCAGGGTATAACACCCACCCACTGGCGTCATAAAAGCCCTCCTGCTGATCACAGGATCCTGCATTTGACGCATTCCCTGTCCCTGCTTGTTTGCTGCTGCTGCTACTACTGCTGTGTCCAAAGCCGCTGCCGTCAGCTGGACACCTGCTGCTGTGCAGCCCTGTTGATCTGTTTGGATACTTTGCACCCTCAGTTGGGTGAAACTCTGCCAGCCACGCGTGCTCTGCTGCTTGCTGCTGCTCCCGCTCTATCTTGAGCACCTGCACTGGCATGTGTGAGAACCAGCTGCTGCGGTCCTGGCTGGCGGCTGAGCGGTTCAGCAAGGCCTGATGTTCAGCTGACGCCACGCCTGCAGCAGCAGCAGCAGGAGCGAGAAGTGGGATGGGAGCACATCAGCTGAGCAAGGTGTGCCGCGGATGGGACCAGACACAGGAAGTATCAAACTCAGCCAAACAGAGGACGACAAACATGTCGATGCATGCTCTGATCCACAGCTGTTCTTGACGTGCTGGTATACAGTGCTACAGTGACTCTTATGTGTTGAGCATGCAAAAGTCGCTTGGGATTTGGTGTTGTATACCAGCACGTCAAGCCGGAGTCTAACAGTAAGCCTTACCTGCGACAGGTCTGCTGATCTTTGTGTTCCAACGCTGCTGCTTGGGCTGCAGCAGGCAGTCGTTGCCACCTCTACTGATGCTGCTGCTTGGCCCGGCGCCACTCCTGCTGTGCACTGCAGCCCTGCTGCTAGCCGCCGAGCGAGAGTGCGGGTGACGACCAGCACAAGGTGCTGTGGATGGTCGAGACGGCAACACCTGCAGCCAACAGGCAAAAGGGGTCTCAGATGGCATCAACAAACCCCAGGCAAAGCAGCACCAACACCAGCGCGTAGTATGTTGGAGCCACCTTGCAGCAGCTGCAGTGGTTGCGGAAAAACACGAAGAGGCAACCTGGTGTTACACCAAGTGCGGCACTAGTTTTCATGCTTCACAAAAGGCCGCGGCTCACCTGCTGCATGTGTCCTCTTGTAAAATCCGTGCCGTCATGCAGCCACAGGCTGTGCTGCAGCACCTGGCTGCGGCAGTACGTTGTCGGCATGCTGCTGACAATGCCCTCCTCTGGTGCGCAGCTGCACGATGCTCCGAGGCCTGCGCAGCCTGCTGTAGCTATGTCTGCTGCTGCTGCTGCACTAGGTGGAGTTGGAGCTGGGTAGCTGCTGCTGCTGGTGATTAGCACATGGTCCCAGGTACCGGACTTCAAGGTGACTCTGTCAGCCATTGCTGCTGCCGGTGCAAGGCCCGCTTGAGCTGCGGCATTGACGTGCTCTGGGCTAAGGCTAAGTGCGCTGCTGCTGATTCTGCTGCTGGTGTGCTGAGCGGTGGCAGAGTGTGGTGCGCTGGCAGGAGCAGCTCTGGGCTTCGAGTTGGCAAGGTGCCTGTTGTATGCTGTGTTGCTGTGGCATCCTTCAACCCTGTGTATACGGTTTTAGTACAGCATATGATGTTAGGCCAGTCCATGTAAGCAACGAGCACATGGCATGTGCTGAAGGTTTCGGCACACATGCTGTGCTTGCAGGACATGCCTGGCTGCCGCTGTCAAGTGTTCATCACCAGCAGCTGCCTTATCACATCAGCCACCCAGTGCAGTGCAGAGCTTAAGCCACGAGTAGTGAGTACTGGCGCTTGCATATGTCGCAACACAGCTGCTGAACTTGCCTGAAGCCTCCGCCCACTCTATCGGCTGCTGCGAAGGCGGGAAAGTGCCGAGCAGGCAGCGAAGTAGCAGTGCTGCTGTAATATAAGCCGTCTGTATCCATATTGGCTTTGCTTAGATGTCAACAAGTGGTTAAAGTGACCGAAGAGATAAGCAGGCGGATAATGGCGGGTGCGTTCCGTAGCTTCGCGCTCGAAGGACCAAGCTTCTGACAGCCAAATCGCTACAGGCTCTTTCTCGCACACCTGGACTTGAAAGCACACAATATTGTAGTCCATGTAAGCCATGCTGCCTTGTAACACCAATCTTGGTCCATGTCACGCCGCACGAACATAAACATCGCAGCACGACTTCTCGCAAACCAACAGGCAGTGCAGCAGCGCTGTTGTTGTTCGAAGCACATTTAATGATATGGAAACGTTGCTACGCAGGTCACTGTCCTGGTTGAGGCCAGCTGGACCAGCTGCTGACTGACGCAGTGCATTGCTGCGCAGCAGTGCATTGCTGCGCAGCAATGCACTGCCACAATGCTACATTGCTGCGCTGACTCAGCAGCCTCCACACAGGGAGACAACACGAACCCAGGCGCCAAAGCAGCAACATAACAGCACGGTCACTCGCCTCAGTAGCTGCTGGGCAGCTTCGCCAAACTGCCATCTGCATTGTACATACATGTAGTGAAGCTACATTGACGGTGCCTCCTCTGGCCGCGCAAAGCAAACCAGCATCACAGTGCAGTTGTCCTTGCAGCGCCGCTCTATGGCTGCTTCGTTGATGAGCTTGTTGGTGACAGCCTTCTCATCTTTGCCCTGCTGCAGCTGCTGCTGCACGAGCTCCACAGTAGCCTGAGGATCCATTACCTGCATCAACATAGCAAAGGCATCAAGCGCGCAACAAAGGCGTGCGGTGGCTAGTTTGCTGTAAATCGCCTGCATAAACACCCCTGCACATTACGTCACCGCGGCGTTGATGCAAAGAACGCATCGCATTACCCCGAAAGCGCCCGCAGTAACGCAGCAACATGTTCCCATCAGCAGTAATCTGCTGCAGGAATCTTGCTTCATAGCGCATGGATATTGCCACCACCCTCCTTGGCAATCCTCTGGAGTTGCTGTAAGCTTATCTTTCAGCCCGGTGTGCCTTCGGCATGCCAAATTGAATGCAAGTCGTGTGCTGCGCGCAAGTGCTGCCAGCCCAAGCCTGCTTTCCCTGAGGAGCCCTCCCACCAGCTGTAGCGTTGTGCCTGCGCTGCTGTACTGTGAGCTGTGTGATTGCTGGCAAGCACATGCAGAATCTGTTGCAATTGCACACCTCCGCTGCAAACATCATAGTCGTGTCATTGCTCCACCCCCCAGAACCGTCACAGGCGCACAGCTGTTTGATTGCTGGCACGTGCATGCAGGCTCCTTTCCACAATCTGTGCTGCGCATACAAAAAGCATATATACACTTGTGTGCCTGCTCACCCCCCAGAAGCCGTCACATGCGCACAGCATGAAGCAGTCCCTGCTGCTGATGCTGAAGGCAGTCACATCCGGCACAGCAGACGAGCCAAACGACTTGAACTGCGCATCACCAAACGCACGAGACACCTGCCGGCAAGTTGAGACAGGGGAAGCAGAACATAACAGAAAGCTTGAGAACGCACGGCAGCATACGCTGGCAAGGTGGTGCTTCTTATGCAGGGAATCAGCAGCATTCCTGACCAGGTGGCACATCTGCAGTATGAATCGGGGTTGTGGAGCCAAACCTGATGCTGCAGTTTATGTTTTGGAGGCAAACGCGAGCTGTCCTGCAGCTGCACAGCTATCTTCTGCCGTGGCCCACCCCATGCAGTGACAGATTGACAACATGCCTGACCATGCAGCAGCACTTTGGTAAGGCTGTGTCCAATGCGTTGCTGTAGTTGTTTATTTGGCCGGCAGGTGGCTGCATGCTGCTAGTTAGTTGTTTGCCCACCTGAATTCTGCCGTTCAGTCTCCCATCTGCTGACACATGGCCCCCGGCCTTCTGAATGCGTGCACGCTCGCCTGCAGCAGCGATACAACGGCCCATCTGCCATGAGACCGCTGACAGCAGAGTTGGGTAGCTACAAAAGGGTGGCCGGGGCTCCCGCCAGAGCTACAAGCATCACAATTGATGTTGCTGCTGCCAGCTGAGCATTTGCAGGTATACTGCTGCAGAGCTGCAACACACATTGGTCGGCTGTACAGCTACATGTGCATGACTGCTGGAAAGTGGATTCAACCTCTACAATGGCGCGTAAACACATCTGCGCTGTTCTGTAGCAAGTTTGTGCCTAGAAGCAGCAGCTGCACCTGGATAAATAGCCAGGTGGTCTTTGGTGAGCACCAGCGCTCGCCAACTGCTGCTGCTGCTGCTGCTGCCAGCCTGCATGACCAGGGCACATACGTGGTACATTGACGGCACGGTGTCATCTCCTTGCTGCTATGATAAACATCTTGGTCAACGGCAGCAGTGGACAAATTGGCTGATGATGGTTGTGCTCTGCTGGTGGCTGTGCGGCTGTGGCCAGCTGCAGAGCTGACAAGTTGCTGTGAGCATGAACCCAACCAACTAGCAAGGCTGTCTTAACTTAAGATATGCAAATCAACCGCAGAGCTGTTGTGTAGCAGTTCCTCTGCCTTGTCCCACCTTTACTGCTGCACGGGCAAGAACACATTTGGCGTCACCAATGTTTGCCACCAGTGCTGTCTCATGCCCCACAATCCACACAGCAACAGCTGTAGCCCCATCCTGCCAATTTTGCTGTTCGCATTCGTTGAGAAGCTGCTCATCGACCGAATTGAAGCCCTGCGCAAGGTATTCCAGCAAGGCAGCAGGTGAGGAGGGTTCAAGTGCTGGGGATGACATGTCATGGCCAACGCCTGCGTGGGCGCTGAAGCAGCTAGAATATGATAATTCGTCGCATCAACTTGAACTTTATTCTTTGGGCTAGATATCTAGTTATACAGAACGGCCAAGCGCACACGACCATGGCGTGCCTCACGTCCAGTGCTGTACGCACTACGTCGACCAGAACAGCAGTTCATCGACAAACACCAGCATGTCAGACGTACAATCAAGCTGCACGCACAATCTGTTCGCCAATGGTTCGGTGTCCACAGCACAGCAGCAGTGGACACAGCAGGCAGCAGCAGCATCAAACAAGGTGAGGTCTCCCACCAGTTCATCCTCATTAGCCGCTGAGTATCACAGGGTTGCTGAAACACGATGACTGCCCGTTCACAGGTTGCAGGCCACTGCAATTGGTGAGGTGGCACAGATAGGGGAGCAGGTGGCAGAGGTCCTGGGTGTGCTGGGAATAGGAGCAGCAGGCTTGTTTGTGGCACTCTGGAACACAGAGAAGAGCGCCAAAGCAGGCGTAGAACAGGAACTACAGCAATCAAAGGTGTGTGCACAGCTGCCTTGATGTTCAAAGTTTCCAGGAGATCTGCAGTTAGCACAGAGTATGTGCAAGCACGCACGCCATAAAGAGCCGTTTCTTATTGCTCCTCGTGGCCCATTACCAAATTATAGGACAGCTCCGAGGCTGTGTTT
This sequence comes from Tetradesmus lagerheimii, assembly GCA_902809745.2. NCBI lineage: Eukaryota > Viridiplantae > Chlorophyta > Chlorophyceae > Sphaeropleales > Scenedesmaceae > Tetradesmus > Tetradesmus lagerheimii. Next base: position 17,156 of record CADDIJ020002103.1, on the reverse strand, counting down.
TGCAGCGCACGACTGTTGACCGAATTGTGTCGACTGTATCTGCAGGAGCAAGTAGCAGCCCTGCAGCAGGAGCTGCAGCAGGTCCAGCAGCAGCTGGAGGAGGAGAAAAAGGTGCGCCTTGCATAAACTGAATGTCTGCATTGCAGCCTAGTAACATTGCTAGGGACACCATCGACAGCATACGGCATAAGGGCAGGAGGAGCGCAAGGTGCGCCATGCACAGGATGAGGATTCTGCAGTGCAGCCTGGTAGCATGATGAAGGATTGCAGGACACCAGATTGCAAATATTATGCAGCACTCACATGTCATTTGCAGCCTTGCAGTAGCCTGTTCATGCACGTGCAGCCTTGCATGCAGGCGCAGGGTGTCTCTGCATGCTTTCTGTTAGCGTGCTGCTACTGTTTCACAGCTGGCAGCAACACCATACAGCATAAGGGCAGCAGCTAAGCAGCGGCAGCCATGCTATTACAGCAGCAGCAAAGCAGTGTTGGTGGCCTGTAGCTGCCCCAACTAATATCATTATGATTGCTTCTTGGTGATGCGTGCAGCTTATGCAAGCAGACACAGCAGCAGTCAAGCTGAGTGAACCCTGGCGCCCACTCCTGTAAACATCGTGTCATGCCCGTGTGCTTGCTGGCATCACAAGCCACAGCGTCCGTCTGATGCTGCTTGGTGCTGTGCACCCTGCAGGCTCGCAAGGAGGCAGAGTCGTGGCGGCCGCGGCTCGATGCGGCAGAGAAGGAGCTGTTCAAACTCGAGCGAGGCCTAGAGATGAAGGTGAGGCTGCTGTGACGCACCCACACCCGCCACAAATTGTGTCTACCGTATTACAGTTGCTGAAATATGCTGTCAGCTTGCAAGGGTTCAGTTACTTGGCTGTCCTCCACAGCAAGCTCTGTTCTGTGCCGCTGTGACAAACTTGCTGAAACATATAGCCAGGTCCTAGGGTTCAGTTTGTTGGCAGTCAACCGAAACATGCTTTGTCCTGTATCAGCCCCTGCTGCAGCGCTTGTGCTGAAACTTGGGTGTGTTTTCTTGCGTACACAGCTCTACTTGCAGCATTCCAGGTAGCGGTGCAATGCCCATGCGGTAGCGCTGCTGCGCTGCGTTGCGCAATTGCTTATGATCAGGTGTACTACAGTACTTAAATCAGTTCCCTGCCGTCTGTGTTGCTGCCTTTGCTTGCAGGATGCCCAGCTTGCAACATTCATGACGACTGCTCACCGTCAGATCAAGTCCCTGGAAGATACAGTGAAAGAACTGCAGAAGTTCTGACCAGCACAGTGATCAACGACACATGGATTCAGATTTTGAACATTAAGGTTCAAAACGTAACACATCACAGGTTTCAAGACTGAGGTTGTGCGCTGGAGTGTCATGCTAGAGCAGTGTACCGACCCGGCACCACATCGGCTTTTTCCAAGCAAGTGCCATCATCCACACCAGCAGTTATGAGATGGCAGGCATGACGTACATGTCTGTGCACAATGATTCCCATGGGTTGTGTTCCTATGAAGGATTAAATATGATGTTGGCATGATTTGAATCATGAACTAATGTCTGCGCAGCTGTCGGTGCGCACGGCTCAGCACCAGCAAATGGTGCAGCACACTGACCTATGAGGTGGTCTTGATTAAGAGCACCTGGCTACCAGGATTGGTTCCCTTGCAACAACAAGCATCATGACCAGTGGTCAAGAGATACAGCATGCTTGCAAGCCAATGCCGCATTGGCGGCCAGTCTGGCAAGACTTGCATTACTGGCAGTTCAACAAGTTGCGCACAACTCGTGACGAGCACTCAGACGACATACGAGGAACGTAACACTGCAACACAACCGGCCCTGATAGCGCACACAAACAATGTCAACCTGCATCAAACCCCTGAACCCAGGCACACCTTGACGATGGCTTGCTTGGCGGCCTTAACATCCAGCTGCCACTCGTGCTGCTGCTGCTGCTTCTGTGCATGGCTGCTGGCTCCTGTCAAGCTGCTGGTTCCTTGAGCATCCTGCAATAGCAGCACAGATACACAACAAAACACGTGACACAGCATGCATACGTGTACATGACTGCTGAGATAATTGCATCATGGAGCATGTAATGCAATGTAAGGAATCACCCAAGCCAGAGATGCGTGCAATCTGAAACAGCCTGTCATAGTGCCAGCGTGATCACATGAGCCGCCAGTCTGTCCGTATGCAACAGGCCAACAGATACTTACAATAACCACGGCTGTACTACATCAAGCTGTTGGCTATGTCACTGACATGCCGTATGACATTCAACATGTGAGCCGCTCACCGCCTTGCATGTGAGCAGCCCTGCTGCCAGCACCGCCTCGTGCAGCCGTTGCGACACAAACTGCGCGCAGCTGCAGCCGCCGTGGCCGTCATAGATCGCAAAGTGTGACACACTGGGGCTGCAGGCAACCCGACAGGCACGTCGCACTTCTAGTTATTGTTCTGAGATCGGCAAGCAGTGTAGGGAGCTAGCTGGAGCTCCTGTTTGCTCTCTTTGCCCAATGAGCCCGTCATGGGCTCCCCACTGTCGGACAGGCGAGGTTACTCATGTGACTTCCAAAATATGGAGTGTGCTTTACTGAGAAGCAATTTCTCAGCTCTGTGAAGCCAGCCATATCTAACGCCAAGTGTTGTATGCAGCTGCAGGACTACTAGGCATGCCAATCAACATGCACGTGCTGCCACCCAACCCACCTGCCAGGTGCAGCAGCGCTGCCTGCAGCTTCATCTGCTGCTGCTGCTGTGCCGCCAGCATCAAGCAGGCACACGTGCACATCTTCCATGGTGGTGCGGGTGCCCTTGTCAGCTGACACAGCACACGTCAGCTGCAGCCTGCCAGCGCTTGGCGCTGACGCTTCTGCAGCACAGCACAGGTTGGGATCATTTTGACGGTATGTCAGGTATCAGCAGATATCTCTATAGTTATCTTATGTATACCACATTAGCCTTGTTTGGGAGAGTGCTGCAGAGACATTGCTGCTGGGACCCACCTGCTGTCTTGCTTACTTTGCTGGCTGGTGCAGCTGCTGCTGCCCCCGCATCCTCAGCGGCACGCTTGCCAATGCTGAACTCCCTCTCCATTAGTTTATAGCGTGTATGTACTTGAACTCGGTGAGATGCGTTGCGAACAGCAGCACGCAAAGAAGGGGTGGGCAGTAGCAGCACTGGCAGCAGTAGCTGCCCAGTGTGAGGGTGCAGCAGGTGTGGAAGGAGTCCGAGGCCTAAACACAGTCAGATCAAGGCGCATGTAATGTTGCCTGAAGCAATATTGTTGTGCTGTGCAGGGTCGGAATGTAAATTTGTATTGCCGGGAAAGCACAGCAGCACATGACAGTTGGGTTCATGATGGCGTTCCTGACAGGTTGTTATTTTTTAGATCGTGGATGATATGCTGCAATGTTATTGAGCAACGACGTCGGAGGTCCGTGGTAGAAGATACTATTCTAGACAGTGACTGCAGCTGTCTTCGTGTCACTGTGTCCGATCGGTATCTTGACAAGCTACGTTTGAATTGTTTGTTCGTTCTAGACTGCACAGCAAGTGCGACGCTGCCCGGGCAGCAGCTGCTGGCCTGGCATAGCAGCTGCACAGCAGCAGCAAGATGGGTCACGTTTATCGTGAACTGCCAGAGGTCGATCTTTCTGGCGATATCTTCACCAGAAATGTACCTCTAGGCCCTGAAGGCATATTGCATGGGCGGTTGGACAATGGGCTCACGTAAGCCCAGGCCAAAGCAGCACATGTGCTGCGCTGTACAGCGCACAGCAGCAGAACTGCGAAACCTTCGCATGTGCAGGATTCTCATTATGCCTCAGCCACAGACGATCGTACATGTCACCTGTGCAATGGAGGTTTGCCAAATGCACAGCACTTTGCAGAAAAACAGCGGTCTGCGTGCCATTACAGTCTGCACTGTTGTTCACAACTCAGGTGTACATCAACTATACCTCAATTGCACACAGGTCTAATGCAGCAGTGCATTCGCCCGGTTTGATCCATGCCTGCTACATCTTTGAGCTTTCCGCTCTCACTGCTGTAGTGCTCTTCCGTAGTGCCTCCTGGAGCTCACTGCTGTCCGTCTGGTGTACTGCTGCCCTGTCATCAGGTACTACGTGAGGCAGTGCAACAAGCCCAAAGCAAGGGCTGCTCTGGCATTGGCAGTCAAGGTGCGGCACTGCTGCTGTGGCTGCTGCTGCTGCTGCTGAGGATTCAGCGGACGCAGTTTCCTCGCAGCAGCAGCTCCTGACAGCACTTGGCTGACATGCTGAATGTGCAGTGCCAGCAGTGTTCAAGGGTAAAACCAATCTGTGATCTGACAGCTTTGCTAGGCCTGGCACCTGGCTTGTCGAAGCTGCGGGGACAGCAGTGTGCAGGCGCAGCAGTTTATTTGACACCATGCTGCAGCAGCGCTTATACAACACAGCATTGCACATCTCAGATCACATCAGTCAGTTGCTTTTGTGCTGTGGCAGGCAACTTGCTGTTGGTCTTGCGGTTCTTTTGTCGTCATGTAGGTTGGCTCTTTGGTTGAGGAGGAGCCTGAGAGGGGAGTGGCTCACATCTTGGAGCACCTGGCATTCAACGCAACACAGGTACTGTGCAATGCTGTTGTCTGGCTTCAGCGTTAAGGCAGGTTACATATTTGTCTGTGCTATGGGGGCGTATGGGGGCATATGACCCCAGTGCAGCTGCACTGGTATCATACTATGTTACCCCGTGACAGCCGTAGTTGCGCACATGGTATGTTTGCAACTTGTGGTTTGCCACGTCGGGCTTCCACCATGTGACACATGTTGTCAATTCAGATGTTGTATACAAGTAGTTGTTATTGTTACACACTGCGGCACTACAGCAACCACGACATCGTCAACTCTTCAGATCACTCTCATATCTAACATTCCAGCTATGCTATCATGAAGCTGAGTCATTCACCTGACACTTTTGTATTGCAGCGCTACAGCAACCATGACATCGTGAACTTTCTGGAGTCCATTGGAGCCAGCTTTGGCGCCTGCCAGAACGCCTACACCTCTGCAGATGAGACGGTCTACACGCTCATGGTGCCCACTGCTGACTTAGCACTGCTGGACAAGTCAATTGCAGTGCTGTCTGAGTTTGCAGCACGCATCAGGTACGTGCGCGTGTGCATGTGCACCTTACAAGTTGATTGCAGTGCTGTCTGAGTTTGCAGCACGCATCAGGTACGTGTGCGTGTGCACCTTTCAAGTCAATTGCAGTGCTGTCTGAGTTTGCAGCGCGCATCAGGTACATGTGCGTGTGTAGGTGCACCTTACAAGTCAATTGCAGTGCTGTCTGAGTTTGCAGCATGCATCAGGTATGTGTGCGTGTGGTTATAATGCCTCATAATGCCATCGTAACATGTTACGTAACAGGTGTGCACCAGAGGACCTGGCAAGGAAGCGTGGCGCGGTAATGGAAAAGCTGCGCATGAGCAACGGAGCACTAACATTTCCCATCAGAATCATGTTGTTGATATCTCATAATGCTGTTGTAACATGTTTTGTAACAGGTGTGCTCCAGAAGACCTTGCAAAGGAGCGTGGCGCGGTAATGGAGGAGCTGCGCATGAGCAACGACAGCGGCGGCCGCCTCGCCACAGCGCACTGGAAGCTGCTGCTGCAGGGCAGCAGGTGCGACACAGCAAAAGCAGCCCAGTCAGCCATTGCATATCGATTGCAGTTGTGCAGGGCAGCAGATGTGACACATCTGGCAGCCTGATCGCGTCAAAGATGTCTGGACCTGGCTGCTCCTGCGTGCAGCAGTGTGGACCAGCTTGAGCAGGATCGGCGGTTTGTGTGGCGGTCAGAAAAAGTGCCCTATTCTATTCTGAAGTGTTATGTACCTTTCTGTGCTGAGCGGAACCTGTGCCAGGTCATTCACAGCTTTTGTCCCGTACTGCCTGCATTGCATTTTGATCCCTCATCAGGAGAAGGGAAGGTTCATTGCCGTCTCCACCCTGCACAGCATACATGAGAACTGCAGTTGCTCTCAGTTGAGCTGGTGACTTGTGCATGTATATGCTGCTGTTATCTGACTCAGAACCTGCTTGCATGTATGTTTCCGCCACCGTGTATTTTCAACCTGCACAAGGTATGAGAACCGGCTGCCAATTGGCCTGGAGTCAGTGATCAAAGGCGTGCCAGCAGACACCATCGCTGCCTTCTACCGCCGCTGGTACCTGCCTCACCGCATGGCAGTGGTGGTGGTTGGTGACTTCCCTGACCCTGCAGCAGTACTAGGCCTCATTCAGCAGCACCTGGGGCCCGCCTTTGAGGAGGCTGCTGCTGCAGGGCTGCTGCAGCTGCAGGGGGGGCCGGAGGTGCCACCAGTACTGCCTGAGAGCTGGCAGCACAGCGAGCCCAGGTATGCGTCTGTTGATACGATGTGTCAGTTGTATTATACTACGGAGGTTGCTGTCTGATGCTATGTGAGCACCGTATGATGAATGCTTTGGAGGCATTGGCAAGTTGGGTCAACGTGTGCAGCATGGCACTTCAAAGAAGCGGGCCGCACTGCAGGTGCAGGGGGGGCCTGAGGTGCCACCAGTGCTGCCTGGAAGCTGGCAGCGTAGCGAGCCCAGGTGTGTACATCTTTACAATGTCAGTGGCAGCAGCTTGTGTGCAGAGCACTCGCCAGCCCTTCACTTGCAGCCCTTTTGCGTGCATGCTCAGCCGCCTTTGATCATCCAATGGTTATACTGCCACTGCCCCAAATGCTCAGCATCATTGCTGCTCTGCAGGTTGTATGTGTTTGCCGACCGGGAGGCGCAGGACAGCGCGCTGTACCTCACATTGCAGGCTTGGCCAGTCCTCTTGTGTGTGTCTGTCTAATCTTGCATGAACTCTCATGCTCGTAGTGCACTCATGCCTGTTTTGTGTCCCGCAGGTTTTGTGTGTTTGCTGACCGCGAGGCTCAGGACAGCTTGCTGTACCTCAGCTGGAAGGTGCCCAGTGCTCTTGCATGTCTAATCCATGTGTGCTCCTGTTTAGGGTTTAATTTCATGTGCGCTCCTGTTTAGGGTTTAAGGGTTGGGGCAAGCACACGCATTATCCCTGAACTATAGCTACAACTTAAACCATGTTTTTTATCTGCAGGTTTTGCGTCTTTGCTGACCGGGAGGCGCAGGACAGCGCGCTGTACCTCAGCTGGAAGGTGCCCAGCAGGCCCACTGCAACACCAGCACAATACCTGGAGGTGATGAAGGTGCGGCGAAGGAGTTTTGTTTTGTTATAAAGGTATGCATGCTGCTCATCGACCCGCATATAAAGCTGGAGGCCGTGAAGGTGCGCGGGCTGCTGCTTTTTTGTTCTCTGTCACGCTATCTTGTCTAGCCTTGAGGTTGTTTAGGGATGCTGTCTGTGCTTTTCCACATCAACACCACCCCTGCACAGCACTTGGTAGTATCTATGTTGCACAGAGGCCCGCAGCAACGCCAGGCAGTACCTGGAGGTGATGAAGCTGCGCGGGCTGCTGCCTTTTTTGTTTTTGCAACATGTGCGGTTGTTGCGGCTGTTCAGGCTTGCCGGAATGGCCGGGTGTACCGCATCAGCTGTGCCCCAGACCCGCCATCGCTCTGTTATGCCCCCGCCAATGTCGAAGTTCCTGCTGTTGTGTCCATGCATGATTGCAGGACATCCTGTTTCAGGCCTGCCTCAATGGCCGGTTGTACCGCATCAGCCGTGCCCAGGACCCCCCCTTCTTCAGCGCCAGCCTGGCTGATGAGTCAGCGTGCGCTGCTGTCGACATGTTTGTGCTGGGAGTAGTCTGCGAGGAGAAGCGGACACTGAGGTGAGGGCGCAAGTCATAGTTCTGTAGTGGCTGTGGTAGTGGGTCATAGATTGTGTTTGTGCGGTTGGTGAGTCAGCTTGCGCTGCTGTGGACGTGTTTGTGCTGGGAGCGGTCTGCGAAGAGAAGCGGACACTGCGGTGAGGGCGCAAGTGATGGTTCTGTCGTGGATGTGGCAGTGGGTCTTGATTTGTGTTTGTGTGCTGCTGATGAGTCAGCGTGTGCTGCTGTTGACATGTTCGTGCTGGGAGCGGTTTGTGAAGTAAGGCGCACCCTGCGGTGAGGGACGCAAACAACATGCATGTGTGCTTGTCAGCGGTTTTGTTGGGTTCTGTTTGTCTGCGGTCGCTGATTCAGCATGTGCTGCTGTGGACATTGTGCAACATATAAGTCTTCAAGCACAGTGCACTTGCAATCGTGCTGTTGAACGCTGGCTGAAAGGAAGCCACGCCTGGACTTCTCACACCCGCCTGCCTGCTTATGTTACTTTTTGAAGTGATATGTTACTTTTTGATTGACTGCAGGGCTCTCGAGGCTGTGCTGACTGAGCTGGCGCCTGCCTGCTTGCACTACTTTGTGGGCCTGCCTGCTTATGTTACTTGTTTGAATTGATCTGTTACTTCTCTGGTCTGATTGCAGGGCTCTTGAGGCTGTGCTAACTGAGCTGGCGCGTGTGAGGCTGCTCATGTTACTTATTAAAATGATCTGTTGCTTTTTTTTGATTGATTGCAGGGCGCTTGAGGCTGTGCTGACGGAGCTGGCGCGTGTGAGGCTGCTCATGTTACTTTTTGATTGACATGTTACATCTGATGTCAATTGCAGGGCTCTTGAGGCTGCGCTGACGGAGCTGGCGCGTGTGAGGCTGCACGGCTTCTCAGAGCGCGAGTTCAACAACGCTGTCAAGAGCATGCAGGTGAGCCTGCAGCAGCAGCTGCATTCCACAGCCGGATGTTTTCAAGGCACAGGCAAAAGCGTGTGTTTTGACCAGGGAGGTAGCTGAACAACGCCGTCAAGAGCATGCAGGTGAGCCTGCTGCAGCTGCAGCTGTTGATGAAAGCTCTGTTTTTTGGTGAACGCGCAAGATGTGTGCTGCGACTAGACAGCTCGAGCTCAACAATGCAGTCAAATCGCCGTTTGGTGCGCCACACAAACATGCACACTCTGCTGCTGCTGCTGCTGCTGCCAGGCTGACATAGAGACGACGTACCTGGAGGCTGACCAGGGCTACTGCACGGACATACGGGACGAGTATGTGAGGCACTTCTTGGGGGAGGAGTTTGTGTCAGGTGAGGCCGTTCAGAAAGCAATCTTGAAGTAAAGATAAGACATTGGGCACGAGTATGTGAGGCACTTCTTGGGGGAGGATTTCGTGTCAGGTGAGGCTGGCGGTGCTGCTACAGTCATCACACTTTGTGTCATACATTTTGGCCTTGGAACCGCGCCTCAGCCACGGCACTTGTTGGGAGAGGAGTTTGTGTCACATGAGGCTGCTTTGGTTGCTATAAGCGTGTGCGGCAATCAACATGATGTTACCCATCCAAGCCATGGCATCAACGCCATCGGCCACACACCCCAGAGGAGCGGGTGCACCGCACACTACGGGTACTTTGTGTGTGCTGGACATGTAGTACAATGTGACGCTAGAATCTTGACGTTGTTTGTTTGCTGTGTGCAGGCCAGCAGTACGAGGCCCGTCTCAACAAGACGCTGCTGCCGCTGATCAGCGTGGATGACATCAACAAGCGCGCGGCAAGCCTCACACACAGGCACAGCGCAGTGTTCAAGTCCGTGGAACACAAGTGAGCCGCTGGCAATTTGTTTTGAGAACATGCCATGATGGCATGATACTGCGGGTTCAAGCCGCGCGTGTGTCACCAGTGGCCCAGCAAACATAAATCTGTTCTGAATGCACACGCGAACCGCATAGCTGAAGGAGGTACTTGCTGTATCGCCTGACACCATGTGCACATGCGCAGACACCAATGCCGCTGACAGAATGTGCTTGCCAAAAGCACTACAGGCAGTCGCTATACATTGAATAGTGCCCTGCGCTTGCGAACGCCGCAGTCTTAGACAATGAATTGCCCCAGCACGGCAGCTATGTCAATGCTTTTGAAGCACCAGTGGTGTGCATCTAACCCTGCTGCTGTATGTGGGTGCAGGAAGTGGCACAGCGAGGCTGCGCAAGGTGGTGGAGCGCGTTGCCTGCTGCTGCTGCTGCTTGCATCCTTATGCCGTCCTTATGCTGTGGTTCCTTATGCCTTTCCGTATGCCTTGGTTGTGCCTCCTTTCAGGAAGTGGCACAGCGAGGCTGCGCTGCGCAAGGTGGTGGAGCGCGTTGCTGCTGCTGAGGCCCGCCGCAGCATAGGGCCCTGGCAGGAGCCGCAGATGCCCGACAGCATCATGAAGCAGGTGCGAATTTGTGCGATGATGGCTGTATTCGGCAATATCTGGCGACCTTTACAAGTACGCGTGCTGCTGCCACTCAAGGTATGTCAGTCGTCGACATGGTAAGCATGCCGCTGCTTCTGCAGCCCCAGTGATTTCTACTGTGTCGCCACTTTGCCAGCGCATTCGTTTCGTGTGGTGCCTGCAATGCCGGAGGAGTGCTGCATCTGCTGGGGTTCAGAATGCCTTACCCTGGGAGGAGACGCAGATGCCCGACAGCATCATGAAGCAGGTGCGACGCCAGCATTGCTTAACGCTTTTGTTATTTTTCAGTAAATAAGGGGTCAACGCCTGGCTAGCCTGTTGCGTGCTGCGCTGTTTGAAACAGGTCACACATACAACATGTATCTGGCTGGCCGCTGATGGCCTGTTTGTGGCCCGCCAACTCCATCATGCACTGCTTGCAGAGGAGTGTCGCATCTACTGCGGTTCCGACTGCCCCAGCCCCAGCCTCCCATATACCCCATGCTGCTTGATTGCTGTGCTTTTTCCTGCAACTGCAGCTCACACCTCACTACACCCGCTGGCTCTGACTCTGAGCAACAAGCCTGTCTATCACACAGAATGCTGATGTGAAAAGCTGACAACTGCAGCAATCTGACTTGCGCTGTCTGCTTGTCAATGCTTGGACTGTAGACCCCTCAAGTGCCAGAGGAGTGGTACATCAGCTGCGGTTTAGAGCCCCCAGACCCCAGCCTCCCCATATACCCCAGCATGCTGCTTGATTGCTGTTCGGTTTGCTGCCGCTGCAGCTCACACCTCACCACACCTGCTGGCTCTGATTCTGAGCAACAAGCCCGTCTGCTGCATAGGATGCTGCTGTACAAGCCCTACAGCTCCACTGCAGCAACTTGTATTGCGCTGTCTGCTTGTCAATGCTTGATCCGTAGATCCCGCAAGTGCCAGAGGAGTGGTACACCAGCTGCGGCTTGGATCCATGGCACCCCAGCCTGCCCATATACCCCAGCATGATCTTGAACTTGGTGCATCGCACCCTGCTGCTGATGTTTAAAAGGCAAAGCATATGGGTGCTCCTTGTATACACAACATGTAACGCATGGCAGTATGACACTGCCGTATCTGCTGCGCCTTTCTGTATGCTTGCAGATCCCGCAAGTGCCAGAGGAGTGGTACACCAGCTGCGGTTTAGAGCCCCCAGACCCTAGCCTGCCCATATACCCCAGCATGCTGCTGGACGCAGAAGCAGCAGCAGCAGCAGTAGCAGCAGACAGCCTAGCAGGCATCACTGGCCATGCATTAGGCTCTCCGAGGCAGCATTCAAAGTCAAGTTCGCTGCATCAGCACGCTGGATCTTTCAGGAGCTGCAGCAGCTGCAGTGTGCCGCATAATAATGTGGCCAGTGGCAGCAATGAAGCGGCAGCAGCAGTAGAAGAGGTGCTTGAAGAATTGACAGCAGCAGTAGAAGGCAGCAGCAAACAACAGCAGCAGCAGCAGCAAGAGGCAGAGCAGCAGCTAGAAGTTGGCAGTTCCGTGCCACGGCCTGTAGGCGCAATGCTGTATCCAGGTAGGAGCACACCCATGCTGTTGAACGCACACCATGTTATGATGCGCTAGCTGTGGAAAGCCTGAGCAAAATCAACTGAACCTCTGTCGTTGTAGTACCAGCCTGCTGTTGTGACATGATGCTTGCTGTTTGCTCTGCGTTAGCATTGACAGCCTGCTGTGCACCAGGTGTGGTGTCGGAGCCGCAGTACCCTGACATCGAAGTGCGGGAGCTTACGCTGCCCCCCCTCAGCCTGCTGTTGCAACTACTTACTGCTGCCGCCTGCATTTACCGCATGTGTGGTTGCTGTGCACCAGGTGTGGTGTTGGAGCGGCAGTACCCCGACATCGCAGTACGGGAGCTTACGCGGGTCCCCCCTCCCCCCACACACCTCAGCCCTGCTGTTGCGCATTCACTGCTGCCGCCTGCATTTACCACATATATGTGGTTGCTGTGCACCAGGTGTGGTGTTGGAGCGGCAGTACCCCGACATCGCAGTACGGGAGCTTACGCGGGTCCCCCCTCCCCCCACACACCTCAGCCCTGCTGTTGCGCATTCACTGCTGCCGCCTGCATTTACCACATATATGTGGTTGCTGTGCACCAGGTGTGGTGTTGGAGCGGCAGTACCCCGACATCGCAGTACGGGAGCTTACGCGGGTCCCCCCTCCCCCCACACACCTCAGCCCTGCTGTTGCGCATTCACTGCTGCCGCCTGCATTTACCGCATATATGTGGTTGCTGTGCACCAGGTGTGGTGTCGGAGCGGCAGTACCCTGGCATCGCAGTGCAGCAGCCGACACTGGTGTACTCCCCTATCCTCCTCAGGCCAGCCGTTGCAACCACTTACTGCGGCTGCAATTTCTGCATATATGCTTGCTGTGCACCAGGTGTGGTGTCGGAGCAGCAGTACCCCGACATTGAAGTGCGGGAGCTCACGCTGGTTGTCGCAGATACTTACTGCTGCTGCATCTATTGCATCTGTGCGTTTGCTGTGCTATTGCTGTGCATCAGGTGTGGTCTTGGAGCGGCAGTACCCCGACATTGAAGTGCGGGAGCTGACGCTGGTGAACGGCATGCGGCTGGCCATCAAGCAGACGGACTTCCTGGCTGATGAGGTGCTGGTCACCGCTGTGGCTGTTGGTGGGCTGAGTGAGGTGCGTGCAGGGATCGTGGGAACAGGAGGCAAATCTGCTGATCAATTGTTGGTTTGATTATGTTTGGTGTGCACGTGTGTGTCAGGCAGGTTTAGATTCGGTATGGCTGGCCATCAAGGAGACGGACTTCCTGGCTGATGAGGTGCTGGTTACTGCTGTTGCTGTTGATGGGCTGAGTGAGGTGTGTACACCTAGGCTGTTCGCCATCTGAGAGGCACATGTGTGCTACTCTTATATGTTACTACAGCTGCTTTTTTACGCAACTCACCCTGCTGCCCAACACTCACGAGTATGTCACTAGTGAGCAGTACTAGTGAGCAGTACCGCGGCTGCAGGTGCCTCGCCCTGGCTTCTACACTGCCGCATGCACGTGCGCCATTGCTGCTGCTGCCTCATATGCCTCCTGCCATGCTACTCTGGCACCATTTCTTATCAATGGTTGTGCCGTATGTCACCAAAACCCTGCTGCTGCAGGTGCCTCGCTCTAGCTTCTACACTACCAGCATGTCTAGAGTGGTCCAAAGGCACCTGCTGCTACACAACACCTGTTGCTGATCCTGCCGCATGCGCGTGCGCCACTGCTGCTGCTGCTGTTGCCTCCTGCCATGCTACTCCCACTCGTGCTCACCGATTTTTGCTGCCTGTCACCAAAACGCTGCTGCTGCTGCTGCTGCAGGTGCCTCGGTCAAAGTTTTACACTGCCAGCATGTCTGGAGTGGTCGGCTCCCAGCTGGGGCAGTTTGGCCACAAGCCTGAAGTTCTGGGCGAGCTGCTGGCAGGTGAGGCGTGAACTTCTTGGTTGTGTGGTGTGAACTTCGTGGTATGAACCAACATGCATTGAGGTTGGCTCTTAACCCTTTCATTACCAACAGCGCTGAATAATCGCCCATGCCAAAATGACCTTCAGTGCATTATCTTAGCCTACAGGCCTCCACTTTGGCCAAACTTCGTGTGGTCAATCACCATAACACCATGTTTTTTGGGTGCGGGTGGGTAGGGTTTAGGACTCCCCAGGGTGGAGATATGAGTCAAAACCCTACCTTGCTGCCCTGTACCTTGCGTGCACCAATAGCTGCTGGGGCTTTGTGCACTGCTGCCTATAATCGTATGATTACACATCATTACACATCATTGATCAGTTTTGCGTCCTTTTCTGTGTCGTGCAACCCGATATAGCGCAGGTTACGTCCTGTCAATGTGCACCTGGACAGTTGACACGCATGGGCTGTTGCTAGCAGCTGTATTCGGGGCTGCATAATACCGAATAGTTGTTTTTGACCTACTATTAAGTATAGTTAAACGTCGTGCTCACTATCTAGCTCTCGCGGGTGTGTGCAGAGCCTTACGGCAGTACGCTTGCCTGGCACTGCAAGCCATCAGCAGTGATTGGTGCTCTGATGAAGCCCGATCGATATGTATGTAGTATCAACAAAGCTATATGTGAGCTGCGATGTGTGCCAGGATGTTGCACCGGCCAGCAGGCGTGTTCCTTGCTTGGCAGGGGCACCGGCCCCTGATGACCCAGAAACATCAGACACGAGTAACTTCAACATCATAAAGCTATAGAAAGTGGCTGCGGAACGACCTGAGCTCCGGTGCATGCGATCATAGTCGGAGCACCAACCCCCCTTTACTGCTGGGCCTTGCCCTGCGTTGAAACGAACAGCGAGCTAAAAAACTGCACTGCTTCTGTTTTCTGGTTCAAAAGCAATGTGTGGAGCATGTGCTGGCCCTGTCAACACGCAGTTGCTTCCTCAAACGCCTTCGGGGCGTGAAAGACAGCAAAAAGTATCTGAGAGCAGCAGTAGAACCGCCTGAATGCACGAACGTCGACGATGTGCCCTACAGTACAGATACAGTTCGGCGGGACAACTGCGAACATGTCCTTTGCCCGCTTACGCACCACCAGTAGAAGCACTGCAGTACACAGGGGCTGTCTGTAGCATGCAAGAGTGATCTATACCGCCTAACCGGCCAGGGCCTGATGGGGCCTGGGGTGGGTAGTCAACCCACCCAGGGTCCCCGCAGAAGGCTTGCTGTGGGCTGCAAAGGCACTAGAAAACGGTTTTGGGGCTGGTCCTTGATCAAGGACCGCGGTAGGGAAAGGGTTAAGTTGGGCAGTTTGGCCACAACCTATAGTTCTGGGGGAGCTGCTGGCAGGTGAGGCCTGAACTTCTCAGTCTTGTCACGTGTACTTCACGGTATGAACCAAATTTTCATTGAGGCTGATCACAGTTGGAGCAGTTCGGTCACAAACCTGAAGTTCCAGGGGAGCTGCTGGCAGGTCAGGCATGAACTTCTCAGTCCTGTGGTACAAACTTCACGGTATGAACCATTTTCATTGAAGCTAGCTCACAGTTGGGGCCGTTTTGCTACAGGCCTGAGTTCCAGGGGAGCTGCTGGCAAGTGAGAGTGCTGAAGTTCTCAGTCCTGTGGCATGAACTTCACGGTATGAACCAACTTTCATTGAAGCTAGCTCACACTTGGGGCTGTTCGGCACAGGCCTGAGTTCCAGGGGATCTGCTGGCAAGTGAGGGTGCTGAACTTTTCATTCCTGTGGCATGAACTTCACGGTATGAACCAAAATTCATTGAGGCTAGCTCACAGTTGGGGCTGTTTGGCTACAGGCCTGAGTTCCAGGGGAGATCCTGGCAAGTGAGGGTGCTGAACTTCTCATTCTGTGGCATGAACTTTACGGTATGAACCAAAATTCATTGAGGCTAGCTCACAGTTGGGGCCGTTTGGCTACAGGCCTGAGTTCCAGGGGAGATCCTGGCAAGTGAGGGTGCTGAACTTCTCCTGTGGCGTGAGTTTCACGGGATCAACCAACCAGTGCCGGGTCTCGTGCTGTGATCTCACGCAGGCCGGCGGCTGTCTCTGTCGCCGTCTGAGAGTGCAATCTCATGCAGCGTGAAAGCACATTGTTTTCTACACAACAACTGCCAGTGGCGGGTGTTTCCTGCCGTTGTTGCCTGCAGGTCGGCGGCTGTCGCTGTCGCCATCTGAGGGCACCTACTCACGCAGCGTGAAGGGCAGCGCCTCCCCTCATTGCATGTTCCCAAACTTGCCTGCACGCCTGCTGCTGCTGCTGCCATTTGTCACACACCACAGCCTTGTGAGGGTGCTTGCAGCAAGGCACATCTGGTTCTACAGCTGCAGCTCAATGGTTTGTGTTGTCTGATCTGCATTTTTTGCACTTGCAGGTCGGCGGCTGTCTCTGTCGCCATCTGAGGGCGCCTACTCACGCAGCGTGAAGGGCAGCGCCTCCCCACATGACCTGGAGGTGGTGGGGCAGCTGCTGCACATGCTCATGACGAACGAGATGCAGCTGCAGCCTGGCGAGATGGACAGCGTCATGGTGCAGGTGCGGTGGCCGGAAGAGTGGGATGCGTTTGTCTGTCGGCAAGAAGAGTGAGATGACTTTGTGGGAAGAGTGGGATGACTTTGTGTGTCGGCAAGAAGAGTGAGATGAGTTTGTGGGAAGAGTGGGATTGGATTGTGTGTTGGCAAGAACAGTGAGATGACTTTGTGGGAAGAGTTGGATTGGATTGTGTGTTGGCAAGAACAGTGAGATGAGTTTGTGGGAAGAGTGAGATGCGTTTGTCTGTTGGCAATAAGAGTGACATTAGTTTGTTGGAAGAGGGGGATGACTTTGTGTGTCGGCAAGAAGAGTGAGATTAGTTTGTGGGAAGAGTGGGATGTGTTTGTCTGTCGGCAATAAGAGTGAGATGAGTTTGTGGGAAGAGTGGGATTGGATTGTGTGTTGGCAAGAACAGTGACGTGAGTTTGTGGGAAGAGTGGGATTGGATTGTGTGTTGGCAAGAAGAGTGAGATGAGTTTGTGGGAAGAGTGAGATGCGTTTGTCTGTTGGCAAGAAGAGTGAGATGACTTTGTGGGAAGAGTGAGATTGGATTGTGTGTCGGCAAGAAGAGTGAGATTAGTTTGTGGGAAGAGGGGGATGACTTTCTGTGTCGGCAAGAAGAGTGAGATTAGATTGTGGGAAGAGTGGGTTGAACACTGGCATTCTTCAAATGCCAACTATTGCTCTTTTGTGTCTGTGTGTTTGTGTGTGATAGTTGCTGCGTTATCAATAGGCGTGCATGACTGGTGTTGCACATAGCCAGGCTATGAGCATAACCTTCCAAGGCATCTCATGGCCTGTTACGCGCTACAGCTGATCCTTGGACGGCTGTTGTTGTAGTGGATATTGGGCACACGGT
>CADDIJ020002102.1:0-42927 GCA_902809745.2 Tetradesmus lagerheimii | reverse complement strand
CCAGCACCTACAGCAGCGGCAGCAGCAGCAGCAGGACAAGTTCAGCGCTGGCACAAAGGCAGCAGCAGCAGGCAATGCATGTGTAGTAGCTGCTGCCTCATTGCGTTCGCTGACATGAGCTCCGTTCTCCAACAGGGCTGTCAACATCTGCATTCAACAAGCTGTACTGCAGCACTGCAGACCACCTGGACTGCGCAGAGCACGAATGCCATCCGATCACCACAAGCAGCACTGAACGACAACACCGGTCACATTGAGCAGGCCTGCCAGAATCGTGTGTCGCCATCAGCAGCACCGCCCATATGTGTGCAGCATACATCAGTGCCAAAAAGCTACTGCTATCTTCACTCACGTTCGGCAAGCCTGCCGGGTTCAGTGCGTCGCCACCAGCAGCACTGTCCATGTGTATGAAACATACATCCTATGAGTCAGTGCCAAAATCTTACTGCTATGTTCACTCACGTTTAGCAAGCCTGCCAGATTTAGTGCATCACCACCAGCAGTACCGCTCATGCCCAACCCCATGCCGGCAGCGCCGCTCAGCCATGCAGCAGTAGCAGCAGAAGACTTGCCAGGGGCAGGGGCAGGGCCTGACACCGCAGGGCCTTCGGCTGCTGCTGCTTCGCGCGTCTGATCGTCTGCCGCAGCAGTATTGGTGTCATCTTCAGAGGTGGCCTGCACGGGGCAGCGCAAACACAGATACCGGGGTCATTAAGCCTCACCAGTTTGGGGAGGTTGATGCTGAGCGTGAAACAGTGCACGGAAGTGTGCAGCATACTTGCAAAGATGCCAAGACAGCATACGCCACAAACACAAAACATGTGACGCCGTGTAGCACACATTAAAACCCCGTTTAAGCTGCTGTGTATGGTGGCCATACCCTTGGCTGCTACATCTGCACTGTCACCTGCATCAGAATGTAATCACCTTGGCAGCAGGAGCCGGGCTTTTTCCTGAAGCGCCAGCCTTGCTCTTTGCCCCTCCTCCCATGAGTGATGCCAAAGTAGCAGCCAGCGCACCGCCTGATTCGCGCTTCTGAACAACATGGCTGCAAGCAACAGCGCAGAGGAAAGCAGCTGTTCAAGGTGCTGTAAATTGCATTTACACAACATATAACTGTTGTCAGCCCAACATGTGTCTGTACAACATGGCTGCAAGGGGCAAAGCCGCACAGGCAAAACGCGAGAGCAGCAGTTGACAACTGAGTCTTTTTGCAGTGGTGACATGCAAGTTGATGTGCATGTGGCTGCAGCAGACCAGCACCTGTCTAGATAAGCTGCAGGGTCAGTTACTTCATGCTATGGGATCCCACCCGCTGCCGTTGCTGTTTGATCAGCTGTCACAGCTGCATTTACAGGATGATGCCTGTGACAGAAATCCGGAGTGTAGCCTCTACTGCCCGTGCCCCCCCCCTTCACCAATGAGCCTCCCGTTGGCTCCTTACTGGGGTTCCCACTGTTGGTTTAGCGGAGCATGTATCCATTGCATGATGTAATGGATTGTGATGCATTGAAGTGGCGCTCACCTTGCTGAATCCACATCCTCCATGACGAAGATGGTCTTGCTGAACGGCAGCGGCACCTTCATGTCCTCACCCTCCACCTGCGAGAAATAACACATGTTATAACATGTTACATGGTCAAAGTGACAACCCAGCGTACGCATCGCCATGGGATTGCTGCACGGCACCACCTCAGGTGGCGGTTACTGCGGCTTATTTTGAAGTAGCAAGAACCAAGCATCGGATGCACGCCAGCCACCCAGTGTTACAACAAATGATCATCAAAAAATGAAGTCCTGAACCCAGGCAGGCCCTGAAGAATGTCATTGAGCATGATATAAGTAACAGCAGCAGCAGCAGCAGCAGGCCAGCCCTCACCTGCACGCGCTGGTCGAACATCATGTCCGTGAGCTGCTGGTTGGTCTTGATGCGGCTGAGGGGGATGTTGATGATGGAGCGGCCGGTGTGGCAGGCCAGTGCCTTGATGAACGACGTCTTGCCAGTGCCTGCGTCACGCACAGTGCAAGTATACAACAGCGGTTGATCAAACCCTAGCATCTGGACCCTAGAGGTTCGCACGGCATGTAGCACATGATTTGTTACCTTGTGGCATTAAACGACCACCAAGGAGGACAAACTGTAACGCACGTTGCGACAATTAGCCTTAAATTCCATAAAACACCCAACAACGTGCCTTGGCAGGCGCGCTGGCTATGGGCAGCCACTGGAACAGCGCATGTTTTACTGCAGGATTGTAACAACCCTAGAGCAGCGCACAGCAACAGCACAGTGCCGCAAATCACACACTACAGGCATGCAGATCCATGCAGATCTATTCAAATTATCCAAACGCGCCAAGCCAGCGCCCAGTGGCTGCTGTCTTGCCTGCGCATATGTTGCAGCAAGAGTCAACGCCTTTCTGCTGCTGCAGGCATCACTGCTGCAAATGCATAGTGATGGGCGTGTCTGTCTGCGCCCCGGGTGTTCCTCTGGGCAAGTCGAGGATGAGTTCCACATGATATTTGAGTGTCCTTTCTATGCGCCTGTCCGTGAGCGTTTTGCTATGCTATTCGAGCCCTTTGGTGGTTCGTCTCAGACGTGGACTAATATTACTTCATGTCACCCTGCAGGGCCAGATATGGCCGTTTTCATGCAGCAGCGTCCTGCTTTGGTAGCTGCCTTTGTGCACTGTTGCTATCTGATGCGGTGTCAACCAGATACCGATCCTGAGTCTCTGTTGTCTTCTCAGTCGATTGCTCAGGTGATCGAGGATGTTGATGAGTTCTTCTCGGTAGTTTCTTCTCTTTCTGAGAATGCTGTTGATGACGATGATGATGATGATGATGATGATGATGATGATGATGATGATGATGATGATGATGATGATGATGATGATGTTTTCTTCGAGTGTCCCTCCCCCTATGAGCCTCTCGTTGGCTCCTAATGGGGTTCCCACTCCTTGTTGGGTGGAGTATGTAATGTAATGTAATGTATGCATAGTCCGGCTTACCTGGAGGTCCATGCAGCAGGAAGCCCAGCTTGTGTGGGTAGCCCTTGATGGCAAACTTGCCGCTCTTGGCCTTGAACGCATCCACCTGCAGCAGCAGCAGCAGCAGCAGCAGCGGCGGCAGCAGCAGCAGCAGTCGAGTCTGAGTCTGCAAGAACCAGGAATGCCAGGTTGCACCTGCTACTATGATACGGATGTGTTGGTAGCCGCCAGATGAACTGCTGACCGCCACGCCAAGTCATCCTCAGCGTGCTGCGCAACAGGCCAGCGTGGGTTTAGTTATGGCTGGTCATAGCTGAACCCACGCTGGCCCGCCACGCATCACGCTAAGGTATGATGGTATCTAGGTTTTGCGCACTGTGTGTTGGCAAAACATGGTAACAGCAGCAACCTGATCGCACCAACACACAGGCCCTCACCCGCTTCAGCAGCTCGTCCTACTCAGCATTCGCAAGATAACCAATATCCGTATGGTGAAAGCTGGCATGTTACCAGGTTGCAGCGCATCATCATCATCATCATCATGTTACCCATTAAGCCATAGCATCAACGCCATCGGCCCCGCGCCCCTCAGGAGCGGAAGAAAGAGGGGGCACTGCTCCATTGTGTTTGCAATTATTACGCACATCCCAAGCTTGGACAAGATACTCAGCAATGCTCCTAGATATCACTCGGCACACCCCCCTACTACCCCAAATATCATCAGAAACAAAACGCAACAACTTAGTGGATGCATCAGTCAACGACAACACATTGCGCAATTTTTCAGTTCCGCCAGCAACATCACGCAAAACAGACCGAATTTCATCAAGCATAGTATCCCTCTGAGCAGAAGTAGCGGGACAATCAAACATCAGATGTGACAAAGACTCAACACCCTGACCACAAGCAGGACATGCTGTGTTAGAATCAGCTCTGCTGCCGCCATAACGACTGGTACGCTCATGCACGCAAAGACAGCCCATTCGAACACGCATCAGCAACTCAATACCACGCGTTGGCGCACCAGAACACAAAAAGGGCCTAGCCCTTTTAAAACGCATGGCATCAGCATGTGTAGGGTGCACATGCGTGATGTAACGGCTCAAAGTAGAGTGCTGCAGTGATTCACAAACAATTCTGTCTGCATGCAGCTTCCTGACCTGACGGTTGATGTGATTCTTGCACGCATTAGCTCGATCAGCCGCCGCCTCAACATCCACACCATACTTGCAAAGCAAACTCTGCACATACTTATGCCAAGGTGTCACCGCAACAGCACCACTAGGGTGCTTCCACTCAGCTGAAAACACCTGATGTGGCAAACGCGAATTCTGCATACGCTGGACCCTAAAGTAATACTCCATCGCCCTCTGATGAAGCCACATGTGCAATGGCTTCACACCCCATTCAGCCAGAACAAGTGAAGTGCAAGGGCGCTCCTTGCCACAACGCATTGAGCACTTGATGATGTCAGTCTGCACTTTGTCAATCTGTTGCAGTTGCCTTGCAGTTGACGGAAACCAGACCTCGCTGCCATATTCAACAATCGGGCGAACGCATGTAAGCAGAATGATACGCTTTACTTCCACAGCGCATGCAACTAGTATCTGAAGTCTGCGACAGCTCACCAGCTTCAGCAGCTCATCCTTGTCAGCATGGAACAGGTTGTCAAAAGTCTTGTCATCAGAGAGCTTGTAGCGGCGGTACGTCAGCGCCTCGCCGTCACCCTCGCTGGAGTGCAGCACAGGCAGATACAGATACCTGCAGCAGCAGCAGCAGCAGCAGCAGCAGCAGAAGATGTCAGCGCCTCGCCGTCACCCTCGCTGGAGTGCAGCACAGGCAGATACAGGTACCTGCAGCAGCAGCAGCAGCAGCAGCAGCAGCAACATTAGCAGAGGATGTGTGCAGCGCCAGAGGTTGCTGATACATGCCATACAGGCTGTGACACGCAGGCTAGAGACAAGCCCTTGCATCGTGTGTAAGAACCAGAGCAGACAGCAGCACTGCTGCAGCGGCTGCAAGCACGCAAGACAACTGGCATCAGCAGCAAGGCACATATTAGTCATGTGCATTGCATGCACTGCGAGTGCCACACTGTCGATGTCAGTGCAGCGCCCGCCGTGTCGCTTATTCTGCAAAGTCACACCATTTCAGCGTTACAGCGCATCTCAGGTCATGCGGTCCGCATGCCCCCACCTGCCCCCACCTGTCTGACTTGCTTGCCGCCTGCTCTCCCCTGAGGATGGCTCTGTAGGCATCGAAGGCCTTGGCAATCCATCCACGCAATATCAGCACCATTGGTATACTAAGGCATACCAAGTTACAACAACTGTTGCACACCTGTCTGACTTGCTTGCCGCCTGCTCCCCCCTGAGCATGGCCCTGTAGGCATCATAGGCCTTGGCAATCCAGCCGTCAACTTGGGCAGCAGACTTGCCCACCAGCATGTAGCTGGTGATGATCTCCTTCTCTTTCTCACTGCTGTCGTGAACCTCAGACCTGGCAGTAGTTACAATGCAGCAGCAGGTGCAGCAGCAGGTCCAGCAGCAGGTGCAGCAGACAGGGATAACAACAACAGAAGAAGAAGCGCACCACAAGGGCAGCAGCATGCAGCGGCTAGTGATTATTTACATCTCTTTCTCACTGCTGTCGTGAGCCTCAGACATGGCAGGCAGCAGTCACAATCCAGCAGCAGCAGCGGCAGCAGCTGCAGCAGCAGCAGCAGCAGCAAGGTTTGAAAGGTCAAAGACGTACTGGATGCAGCACGTAGCTGGAGATGATCTCCTTCTCCTTCTCACTGCTGTCGTGAGACTCTGACCTGCCAGGCAGCAGTCACAAGGCAGCAGCAGCAGCAGCAAGGTTTGTAAGGTCAAAGACGTATTGGATGCAGCATGTAGCTGGTGATGATCTCCTTCTCCTTTTCACTGATGTCGTGAGTCCCAGACCCGGCAGCAGGCACACTGCAGCAGCAGCAGCATGGTTTGTAAGGTCAAAGAAGCATTGGAAGCAGCATGTAGCTGGTGATGATCTCCTTCTCTTTCTCACTGCTGTCGTGAGTCCCAGACCCAGCAGCAGTCACAAATGCAGCAGCAGCAGCAGCAGCAAGGTTTGAAAGGTCAAAGACGTATTGGATGCAGCATGTAGCTGGTGATGATCTCCTTCTCCTTCTCACTGATGTTGTGAGTCCCAGACCCAGCACCAGGCACAGTGCAGCAGCAGCAGCATGGTGTGCAATGTCAAAGAAGCACTGGCAGCAGCATGTAGCTAGCTAGTGGCAACCTCCTCCTCCTCCTCCCTTTTCTGCCATTCCAAATGGCAGTCACAAACCTGACACAATGAAGCAGCAGCTGTGAAATCAAGGCTCCACAGCTATACCAACACACACGCTAGCACTGCATGCTGCACTGTCATGCAGCCATGACAATCAGAAACACAGCTCTGCCGCAGTGCTCACCGCTTGAATGACAGGCCTGTCATTCTGGGAAACCTATTATGGAAACTTATCATGGAAACCTATGAAATAATGCTCACCGCTTGAATGACAGGCCCGGCTCGATGTCGATCCAGGTGTCCAGGGGTGGCACCATCTTCACCTCATACTGCTCAAGCTCCATGCCTGCAGCAGCAGCAGCAGCAGCAGCAATAGATTAGCGGCATGTGATCACGTACTGAACAGTGGTGAGCACCCTTTGAGTGCAACTCTTGGAGCGTGTGATATCAAGGACAGCAGCTGGACACAGCATTGCACACCCCGGATGCAGATAACACCAAGCCAGAGCAAGGCAACTTGTTATGGCAACTGTGCAAGTATACACACCTGGGTACCAGTCATTGTCACTTGAAGTAGCAGATGAACCGTCACCACTGCCAGCATCCCCCGAGGAGCCACTGTCAGAAGCAGTAGCAGTAGGCTTGCGCTTTGCCTTACACAGCTGCACATTGCAGCTCTCAAGCTGTGAGAACAGCTCCGGTAGCATGTTTAGGTATACGATAATCGCCTGCTGCAGCTTGTGGTTTGGGTGCTCGTCATCCTCAGCAGAGTACCACCAGTTGCGGCTAGGGTTTTGCTTGTGGATGATGATGCGCTCGTGGTTTAGCTCAGCAGGGGCAGCACGAGTGAACAGCTGCCGGACGAGGGTTTGCAGCTGTGGCAGGAGTCGGTTGACCAACAGGGGCACGAGCATGACCAAGAGCGCATCAAGCAGCGCGTAGCCAGCTGACAGCTTGGACATGAGGCCGTACTGCATGATCTGCATGGAGGGTGGGGGTAGGCAAATGACAAGCGCAGGCGTCAGAAGGGAGCTGAGATTGTAGTGTAGCTGGCTGACCTACCAGACTAGTAATCAACACACGAATGAAACAGTGCTGTGCTGACACATGACGCTGTGGTCTGCCCAGTTGGCACTTGGCATGTTGCACTCGAGGCAACACGGAACACAAGCTACCTACCAGGTCCGAATTGATCTCCATTTTGGATACGAGTCTTGGAAGCTGTGCTCAGAAGCTGCCAACCAAGATGTTGTAATCAGCAGCACACAAGCGAAACACACACAGCAGATTGGGCTTCGCAACTTTCAGATATAGATTGGGTTAGTAGAATTACGGTGTTGGTGTTTGCAAGCGCGCAAAGAGGCCGAAGGCCTCTGCGGCTTCGGTCGTAGATTGGCGCGTCTCTTGTACAGCGGACGGGGACGCAAGGACTGTGACCTGCTTGATGCAAGCTACAGTGCCCTTATAGCCATGGCCTCGTGCGCCGCCCAGCTTCGGCAGTAGCTCCCAACCTTCCAACTGACAGGAAGGTCATGTTATTCCGAGGCAGCTACGTTCCGACAGCCCGTCAGCAACATCAGCCTCAGATATCTCAGAGATTTACAGCAGGAAGAAGCAATGTTGACGAGCTGGGGCTGGTTCGTGCTGCTCAGGTCAGTGCCAACTGCAGAGAACCTCACCAGCTGCAGCTGCTGAGCAAGACCATACCACAACAGCTGTCACAACTGCGCCTTCAAGTACCGCTACATTCTTTACAACTGCACCTGCAACCATGCTCGCCACTCCGAAGCCAACTACCTGCAGCATACTGCATATACGTTGCACATACATCCAATCAAGCGCATTCAACGTGCTGGTGAGTCACCATGGTGCCCAAGTGGGCTGTGCCCTGCAAAGCAACCCCATGCTGGTCAACTCAATGTTGAATCATTGTCAACTGCCTTGTGCTGCTGAGCTTGCTGCTGCTGCTGCTGCTGCGTGCCCGGCGGCTCTTTATGCTGCTGCTGGTGCTGCTGCCCCTTGGGTGTGACACTGGGGTCAAAGTCTGCTGCTCCTTGGGTGTGACACTGGGGTCAAAGTCTGCTGCTCCTTGGGTGTGACACTGGGGTCAAAGTCTCCCATCAGTATCTTGTAGAAGATCTGCGCACATCCAACCAGCAAGCCACGAGCGGCCGTTGATTCAATGGCATGCCAGGTGTGCAACTGCAGTGAGCGCTAAACAATACAAGCATCCAGTAGACTTCCTTGCAGCAAGCTGCATTCGATGTTACAAAGCTCAATGCCCTGCTCTTGTTGCGTAAACCGCGCTCACCCCGCGGTCCATGATATCGGATACTGTAGGTTGTTGAAATAATACAGCCTGTCAGTTTGCAGAAAGCGCTGACCAATCTAGTTGTATTGCTTGCAGCAAGCTGCTTTTGATCAACAAAGCTGCAGTGCTTTGCTTCTGCTGTGTAAGCCTCTCACCTCGCGTTCAAAAATGTCGGACTCGTGTATGTTGTTGAAGTAGTACTGCCTGTCACCCTTCACGGTCAGCGGAAACAGCAGCTGACTCGTCATCTTGGAGATATCCTTGGGCCGCATGACCTCAAAGGTTTGAAGGGCTTCTAGGGGCACATCATTGTCCTGCGGCAGCAGCAAGTAGCGGGCAACAGCAGCAGCAGCAGCAGAGGCGGTGTGCTCACAATGCTTGTTGTGGACACCAAGGGGTAGAGCAGGCAGCAACACGATCAGAACACGCTGCAGCACAACACCTCGCCATGTGAACCGTTGGTTTGGATTGCAACCGCAGCCCACGTCCAAACAGCGTTATGTCATCACCTCTCTGTTGCCGCAAAAGCTAGAACACTCAAATTCACTGTGACCCGCTCTCATGAGGCCTGATCATGCAGCACAGAACATAGCCAGCCATTGTCCTGATGAAACTTTGCACGAAAAAACAACGGCAGAAAGCAGAGCCATAATGCGCTGTCCCCCACCTCTCTGTTTTCCCAGGTCTCTAGCACCCTGAGCCAAGCCGCACATGCTGCCCCGCAGGCAGCAGCAGTGACATCTCATGATATGCACCCACAGCAATTGTCAACCACCCCACCAACTCACCTCTCTGTTTCCCCAGAAGTCTAGCACGCTTAGACGTACATGGCGCCCCGCAGGCAGCAGCAGTGACATCTCAAGACATGCAATGACAGCAACTGTCAGCAACCCAATGACCTCACCTCTCTGTTGCCCCAAAAGTCCAGCACGCTTAGTCGCACGTGCCGCCTCTCAGGCAGCAGCAGCGACATCTCACCAACATACCTGCAGCAGCAGGTGAAGCAGCAACGGTCCATCAGCCACATACAATCAGCATGTGCGCAGCACCCACATCTCCCTACATGCCAGCAGGTGACACAGCGAACGCGACTGCACCAGTTGCTGTTGGCATGCAAGCTGCAGGGTAGGCACACCCTGCACACCTTCTTTCAAGCACATGCTGGCTCACCTGCTGCTAGCATCCAACCGCAGGCGTGAGCAGTTGCTGTAACACGTGTTGATAGCTGCCGGGCTCACCTGCGGCTGTAGTACCAGAGACAGTATGAGGCCGCCACCATGCCACCAGCAAGGCCCGTGAGCGCCATCATGTCCATCCACCCAGCCCCATTCTGCACACACAGCATATGCGTACACAAAAAGAGGTTCAAGAGCCCGGATGTGTAACAGGGAGCGCCATCATGTCCATCCAACCAGCACCATTCTGCAGGCGCACAGCATATGCGCACACCAAAAGAAGGTCAATGAAGCCCCGATGTGTAAGATGGAGCGTCAGCATGTCAGTCCAACCAGCACCATTCTGCACGCGCACAGCATATGCGCCCACAAAGAGTTGCTCAATGAAGCTCCGATATGTGCAATGCCCCACTCTGTACAGCATATGTGCTCACAAAACGATGTTCCAAGAGCCGCAATGTGTGCAACGCACAGCAAGGAGGTGGCGACTGCGCCCACCAGGAGGCACCTTGCAAGGGTGCTGATGCGAGGGGCAACCAGCGATAGAAATCAAGAACATGGCAGCTGGCACACACAAACTGTGCGGCGATGCCGCCCTTTAAATACGTGCGTCTGCTGTGGTGTATGCAGTGTGGCAGCTGCGAGTGTGCTGTGCTGAGGTTGCTGCAAGCTGATGTGTGGCTGGCAAACAGGCACAAGCAATGATACGCCAAGTGCTGAAGGTGGCGGCGGGCTGCAAGGTTTGCATCAGCAGCATCAGCATCAGCATCATCATCAGCAGCAGGTTCACCATTGTCGCACTGCCTATGACCACGCCAATGCCGCCACCTGCCAGCAGCTGAAAGATCTTGGCACGTACGAGGAACCTGCACGGCACACAGCATGACACAGCATTTGTCACAATGTGTCACAGTGCGCAAGTCAGCTGTGGTTCTTGTTGGCGATGTGGCATCTGCTAAGCTGTAGCATCACTGCATCATATAGCGCTGCTTGATTTATTCAAATGGAGAGGCCAGCAGATCTAGACAATTTGTCTAGGCTAATGCAGCAGCAAGCCGGCTGACAAGCATACCACTGCTGCCTACCTGACCGGTATGATCCATTTGCCCCTGTACAACTTTTGCACCGGGCCGTCTGATATCCTAGGATATGGCCTGTCTGCTGCTGCTTGCTGCTGGGCTTGCTGCTTGACTTGAGGCGGGTGTGGGTAGGCAGGTTGCCTGCTGCGCGACTCTGCAGTATGAAACAACCTCTGTGTGACAAGCTAGGGATGTCCCGTGCTACGTCTGAAACTGATACCTAAAGCCAATGATAATGGATGATGGAGCAGTATACACAGATGACGACTGTGCGGGACATGCCATGTCAGCTGGCTTGGCAGTAGCACCTGGCAGCCGAGCATAGCTCCTTGTAGTGCTCCAATCTGGTTGTGACTTCGAAAAATCGTTGAATTGACCCAGCGAGAGCTCCTGCAGCAGAGGTAGCTGCTGCATGGCCAGCAGTTGTGGCTGCCTGGTCAGGCAGGACAGCACCTGCCGACAGAGCTGTGGTGCTGCACTCATCTGATGTTGATCGCAACCTTGCTGCAAGCGTGGCTTATCTGAACGTTCACAGCAGCGAAGGAGGCTCAGAGGGCGCCCAAATGCAAAGGGTCAAGTGCAAACGAAGATAACAACTACGTCTTCCGTGGTCTGGGTGTCGTGGGTAGGCTTGAGGAGTCTCAGCCGAACTGCACGCAATATAACACCTTCGTTGTGCGTGGTATGCTGCAAGTTCTCCACTTGCTGGCAAGACCGTTCCCTTGCACTACATCACAAGGCCCACTGGGGCGCTTTGAGTAGCTCATTAGGTCCACCTTTTTGTTAGTGTACCAAGCTGGATGCTGATCGGCACTAGCACGCAAAGGTGGACATAGTCATGCAGAGCCAGTCTCTTCTCGCTGCTGTGGTCACCTGGTAGGCTTACTTGCAGCCTTCCAACCGTGATCAGTACATCATAGTATATTTCATGTCTTTCATTTAAGGTTTTGATCCTTGCATGTACTGTCAGGGGTGCCAGGGCAGTTGGCACCAGTTGCCTGTAACCCTATGCTGCAGCGTTTGGTAGATACGCTCAAGGATTGTTGCTGATCAGCCCCATTCACAATACATAGTGCTAGATACATTCTCTATCGCAGTGCTCAGCGCAGCACCCCTGTGGTGTGCAGCGCAGCACGCGTGTATGATGTCCGTGCATCTGCTTCTGTTGTTGCAGAGCCAACAGTGATGCAGCTGCCAGCTAACAGCCACCCTTTGCCTGGCTGAGGGCAGCAGCAGCAGTCAAGGCAGTCAACAGTAACCAGAGCAGCGCAGCAGACAGCTGTTCATCCCATAGACAGCGACAACAGCTTGCAGGACAGCACACAGTGCCATGGCAGATGAAACAGAGTTCCAGGGGGCAAGAGCAGCATCTGCGCACTCCTGCAGGGACAAGGCGTTTGAGATCTTTGTGGAACGCACCATCACTAGCATACAGAAAGAGGCGTGGGGCCGCAGCAAGGAAGTGAAGGAGATACGCGAGGCATGCCAGGTGCGTGTTGCGGCATGCAGCAGTGTATGTGTTGCAGCGCGTAGTAGTGTATGCTGCGTGACTGTTTTGAGCAGTTGTGCCAGCTGCAGCAGCCTGTTATGTCAAAATGGTATATTGCTGCAGCCTGCATCTGCAGCTGCAGGCTACAGGACTGTTGCCTGCAGCAAAGCCACATTGAAATTGCAGGCCAGCGACATGCACTCGCTTGCAGGTGGCTTCGGGTAGGGGGGCTTCGGTTAGGGGGAAACCGCCATGTGCGCTGCTGTGCTGCTAGGGCTGCTCGTCTGCTAGTTGGTCAAAGTTGGTAAAACACGCTGTTTGACTTTTGCGTTCCTGCAGGGCTTCCTCAACACGCTGGACCAGAATGGCTGCACAGAGGAGACACTCAAAGAGGTGCTGTACCCTCTGCAGCTGGCGTGCAGCAGCAACATGGTCAAGGTGGTTGAGTTGGCACTGGGCTGCCTGCATAAGCTGGTGGCGCATGCGTGGCTGCATGGGGAGTCGACTGCGTCAGGCACTATGGACATGCTGTCAGCACATGGCAGCCTCGATGATGACGACACAGGTGAGCGCTTAACGCAGATATGTGATGTTGTTGATTGCGATGCTGTTGCAGGAAGTACAGTTGCTGTGCTTACCGTGTAGAATGCAACAGCAGCAAAGAGTCTACTGCTCCAGGCACTGTGGAAGCGCTGCCGGCACATGGCAGCCCTGTTGCTGGTTCTTGCGCCAACGCTGCATCGGCTGCACTTGCATTGCCCCACGTCATCAAGTTGGTCAACGCGTGCAGTTATCTCCTGCTGAAACCACATCTACGGCATCGCCTCTGTAGAAACTCTAGTGGCCCCATACTTACAGCTGCTGGCACCCCATCTACCGGTATACTGGCTATTTGCGAACTGCTGCACTTGCAGTTGCCAACGTCATCAAGATGGTCATCAAGTGTGGGGAGACAAACAACGAGGCACTGCAGCTGGCAGTGGTGCGGGCGCTGCTGACCTTCACCACAGCAGAGCACTTCATTGCACACGGGGAGTGCCTGCTTGCGGCTGTGCGTGCGGTCTTCAACTTGGCGCTTGGCAGCGAGAATCCTGTCAACAAACGGACGGCATGCAACGCGCTGCTGCAGGTTGGTAGACGGCTGTAATATGCTGTTATCATGATATGTGATACTATGATGACCTGCTTTCGCAACGGTTTTCTGTCCATGCTGCTGTGAGCAGTGCTTAGCTGGGGGTGGCACACATGTATCAGCTATCAGCAGGTGCAAGAGGAGCCGCAACTGACTGTGTGCTGGATTAGGCTGCTGTAACATGCTGTGATCACCTCTATGTGCTGTGTGCAGATGCTCAACACAATCTGCAAGCGCATCACGCAGATCTACCGCAGCTTAGTGATTGTTCTTGGTGTTTGTTTATCCTCAACTGCTGAATTCTGATGCCTGTGCTCTTTCAAGTTCTGCCCACCATGCAGATGCTCAACACCATCTGCAAGCGCATCACGCAGATCCAGCCTCAGCTACATGATATCACTGGTTTCTGTTTATTCTCAGCTGCCAACTCGTGTGTTTGCGCTCTTTCAACTTCTCGCCCACCTTGCAGATGCTCAACACCATCTGCAAGCGCGTCACGCAGATCCAGCCTCGCCTCACTGGCGGCAGCGAATGCAGCAGCAGGACAACCTCGGACGCGTACGAGATCTTCCGCAGCACCAGCAGCACCAGCTTCGCAAACATGAGCCCCAAGAGCCACCGCGGTTCTGGAACTGGTGTCAGCGTGCTAGGGTTGCTGTCGCCTACAGCAGCAGGGGCCGCAGGAGGAAGCGGAGAACAGCAAAGCCTCCATGGGGTCAGCAGCAGCGGCAGCGCAAATCTATCATCAGCGGCTGCGCAGCAGCAGCAGCTGCAGTATGAAGTTGAGGCAGCGGCAGCAGCAGCGGCGGCTGGGAGCGGTGCAGCTGCAGCAGCAGCGCATGCGCGTGCATTGCAGCTGGCACAGCTAGCAGAGCAGAAGGACCTGCAGGGGTTAGAAGCAGCGCTGGAGGCAGCACCAGGGCCTGACAACGATGACTCAGATGAGAGCTCTGGAGGCCAGGACGACGCCAACGAGTTTGCAGCAGCAGCGGCAGCAATGCAGCAATCTGGCAGCGCCAGCACACCTGCCGCAGCAGCAGCAAACGGCAGCGAGCAGGCAGCAGCTAGCAGTAATGCGGCTTCTCACGCACCACCGCATCTGCAGGCACAGCCA
Source organism: Tetradesmus lagerheimii (assembly GCA_902809745.2). Lineage (NCBI taxonomy): Eukaryota > Viridiplantae > Chlorophyta > Chlorophyceae > Sphaeropleales > Scenedesmaceae > Tetradesmus > Tetradesmus lagerheimii. The sequence goes on along the minus strand of CADDIJ020002102.1, from coordinate 28,367 downwards.
AGTTTGGGAGCACCGCCAGGTGTCGCATCAGCATGGCATGCCTGGCAGCAGAGCGGCAACTTGCCGCCGACGCCGCACACACCTGTGACACCAAGCAGGTTTAGCAGCAAGCCTGGGAAGCTGACAGTGCAGGATAAGGATGTGCTGCTGGTGTTGACGGCGTTCTGCAAGCTGGCATCGCGTGAGGCGCCTGGCAGCTCCAGTTTTGACAGTGTGCTGGCGCAGGGCAAGCTGCTGGCCCTGGAGATGCTGGCAAAGGTAAGAGAGCCATCATGGGGCGCGCTCTGTCTGCGCAGGTTTGTGCTATGCTGGTTCGAGCTGTTTTGTGCCGTTGTGCATTTGCAGCTACTAGGCTCCCGACGCCAGTAGTGCACGCAGTAACAGCAGGGGTTGCCCAGAACGCCCTGCATGCTTCGCTGGGTACACCTGGTGTGGCGGAGCGGTGCCCAGGTACCGGACTTCATGCCTCTGTCATGCCTCTGTTTCACATCATTTGGTGACATGCGTGTTATCCTGCTGCTCTGTTCATGCAATCACGTTTGTGCTTCAGGTGCTCTCCAGCTCACACCACAACTGGGACCACGTGCTATACCGGCATGCTGTCAGCCCAAATGTATGTATGTGCATTTGTGCAGGCTGCATGCAGTCAAGTACAAATCCACTATGCTTAATCTTTCATCCAACACAACCCGGTTTGCCTCCTGCTGCTTTCAAGTGCGGTCCAGCTCACACCACAACTGGGACCACGTGTTTAACGCACCCTCGTTGTCATCCAACACACCCTGTTTGCCTTGTGCGTGTCACCCTTCTTCGCTGTTCATCACTTCCATCCTTCAGGTGCTCTCCAGCTCACACCACAACTGGGACCACGTGCCAGAGCCTTTCTGCAAACAGCTGCGCCAACCCCTGTGCCTCGCCCTGCTGCGCAACTGCGCCACCAGCGACCCTGTCGCATACGCGCTTGCGCTGCGGCTGCTTGTCGCACTCCTGTGCCTGCCTCGTCTACGAGCAGGCCTGCGAGCAGAGCTCGGCGCGTTCTATCCACTGCTGGTGCTGCGTTGCTTGGAGCAGCAGTCGCAGCTGCTGGGTCAGGCACAGCAGCAACCGACGGAGCGTGAGCAGCTGCAGCAGCAGCAGGCAAACGTGATTGCGGCGCTTGGGGCGCTGCAGGGGCTGCTTGTGGAGCCACAGCTGCTGGTGGACCTGTATGTAAACTTTGACTGCGATCTGCAGGCGTCAAACCTGTATGAGCGCACTGTGCAGGTAGGTTGACGATAAAGGATGTGCTGCAGCTGTTGAATACGTCTCTTAATGTTTTTTCATCTAGGTGTGCGCAGATACTCAGGTTGCTATGCTTGTAGCTGGAACACCCACCGTCTTACACCGCCGCATATCTGTGCCGTTTGTTGCTTGCAGGCCCTGAGCAAGCTGTCGCAGGCCTCAGAGGCAGATGCTGACGGCAGCAAGGCAGAGAAGCGCTCCGCGCCTGATGCTGTTGCAGCTGCTGCAGCTGCTGGCATACGCAAGGAGGCGCTGGCATGCTGCTTGCAGGTGCGGTGTGCTGCGGCCGACACACATCTAGTGTTGCGTGTATGTTGTGCATCATTGGCATGCTGCCTGTAGGTGTGGTGTTTGGGTGCAATCCTGTGGCTAGTTGCATGTGTGCACGCTATGCATCAATATTACGCGGCAGATAAGCGGTTGCGGTGGTCTTGTTGCAAAGCTTGCTGCTTTGTGTGGTGTCAGCTGACACGGGTGGATGCACACAATGCAGTCTAGTTGGCATGTTGACATGGACACACCCCTGCAATGACTTGCAGTGCCAACAGTACTGTCGGCACTTGCGTGTGTACAGGTGATTGTTGGTCTGGTGAGCAGCACTCGCCTCCACTGCCCACAGATGTCGCTGTCTATGCTGACAGTTACATGGCCATTACTGCTCCTACGTGCTGCTTGCGTGCCCTTGCGCGTGTGTGTGCATGTGCCCAGGGGATTGCTGCTCTAGAGAGCTTGGCACGCTCGTCACCCGCCGTTTTGTATGCTGATTCCAGCGCTGAACGCCTCTTTTGTGTGCATGTGCGCAGGTGATTGCTGCTCTGGAGAGTCGGGCGCTTTCAACCACCCACAGTTGTGCATGCGCTGTGTATGCTGACTGTGACGCTGAAACGCTGCTGTTGTGTCCATGCGCGCAGGTGATTGCTGCGCTGGAGAGCTGGGCGCTCTCAAACACCCACCGCTATGTATGCCGACTGCAGCGCTGGATCACTGCTCTTGTATGCAATGTGCAGGTGGCTGCTGCGCTGAAGAGTTTGACCCGTGCCAATGGTGTTGACTGAACTGCTGAACTCTGCTTTTGTGTTCATGTGCGCAGGTGATTGCTGCGTTGGAGAGCTGGGCACGGCCCATCAAGGAGGCAGCTCTGCGTGCAGCAGAGGCGGAGCCAGGGCCAGCAGGCTATGGCCAGGTGAGCTCCCACACCCCACAGTACAAGCGGCTGCTGTACAAGTGCCACCACTCTGTGCTTTACGTTGCGGCAGAGCCGCAGCTAGCAGCACAATGGAAGCATGTCAGACACCGTGACATGAATGTGTCACGATCACATACTGGCGAGCATGAAATAGCAGCTCTAAGGGCTTCATGTTGTTATATTCATGTGCTGCGCGCAGGGTGGCTTCTCTTCGCTGCCGTCAATGGAGCTTGACGGCAGCCACAACAGCAACTGGAATATTGCCTCCAGCACAACATGCTGCATATTTGAACCACAGTTGTATATGTGCAGATTTTCTGACATCGTGTTTCTTGTACAACTGCACGCGCGGCTGTGCGCAGGGTGGCTTTTCTTCGCTGCCGTCCATGGAGCTTGACGGCAGCCACAACAGCCTCAGCAGCCTCGGCTCTGCAGCACAACATGCCGCATATCCAAAGCACATGTGATGATGTGTTTGTGCAGGATCCTGACATTGTGTTTGTGCAGGATCCTGACATTGTGCCAATGCATGCGCTGCCTTTTGCAGGGTGGCTTCTCCTCGCTGCCGTCCATGGCAGGGTCGCTGATGACTACACATTTGTACTTATGTATTCAAAGCATCAACACGTGTTGTTCCATGTGCTGTGAGCAGGGCGGCTTCTCCTCGCTGCCGTCCATGGAGCGTGACGGCAGCCACAACTGCCTCAGCAGCCTCGGCTCTGCAGCAACGCCCGGCAAGCCACCAGCAGCCATGGCGGGTGCCTCTGGTGAGTGCTCTGCTGTTATATGTGGCCGGTTTTTCCTTTTGTTGAAGTGGCCAAGGCAAATGCACTTGCACGACCAATTTCTGTCTTGACTTTGTTGTCGGTGTGCTCCGTGTTTAGTCTATTGAGGTTTGCAGTAGCAGCAGCAATGCTGCATGCCGCCTGGTTGCAGTCGTACTGCTGCTTCTCTGGTGTACTTCTGTCGTCTGCAGATGCCGCTGGCGCTGATTTCCGCAAAGCGCCTGACTGCTGCCAAAAGCACCAAGGACTAGGAATAATCTTATGCTGTGTGGTTGCGTGCCGTTCCATTGTTCACTGGGCGCTGCATGTGTACACATGCAGATGCCGGCCTGAGTGAGGCGGAGCGTCTGGCTGCTGCGAAGAGCACAAAGGACCAGCTGGCCAACTGCCACATGTCCACGTGTCTTGACTGCTGCATGCTGCCCGGCTGCATCATGGCTGTTTGCAGGTGCTGGGCTGAGTGAGGCCGAGCGCCTGACTGCTGACAAGAGCACCAAGGACCAGCTGGGCAACTGCCACATCATCCACCTGCCTGACTGCTGCCTGTATGCTGCCTGGGCATTATGATGCGTACATGCAGGTGCTGGGCTGAGTGAGGCGGAGCGCCTGGCTGCTGCCAACAGCATCAAGGACCAGCTGGTCAGTTGGCACATCATCCACCTGCCTGACTGCTGCCCGACTGCTGCTTGCATGCTGCCTGTGCATTTTGATGCCAATTTGCAGGTGCTGGGCTGAGTGAGGCGGAGCGTCTGGCTGCTGACAAGAGCACCAAGGACCAGCTGGGCAACTGCCACATCCTCCACATGTCTGACTGCTGCCTGTATGCTGCCTGTGCTGATGCCAATTTGCAGGTGCTGGGCTGAGTGAGGCGGAGCGCCTGGCTGCTGCCAAGAGCACAAATGGACCAGCCAGTCTGTTGCCACATTGTCCACATGTCTGACTGCTGCCTGTATGCTGCCTGTGCTGATGCCAATTTGCAGGTGCTGGGCTGAGTGAGGCGGAGCGCCTGGCTGCTGCCAAGAGCACAAATGGACCAGCCAGTCTGTTGCCACATTGTCCACATGTCTGACTGCTGCCTGTATGCTGCCTGTGCTGATGCCAATTTGCAGGTGCTGGGCTGAGTGAGGCGGAGCGCCTGGCTGCTGCCAAGAGCACAAATGGACCAGCCAGTCTGTTGCCACATTGTCCACATGTCTGACTGCTGCCTGTATGCTGCCTGTGCTGATGCCAATTTGCAGGTGCTGGGCTGAGTGAGGCGGAGCGCCTGGCTGCTGCCAAGAGCACAAATGGACCAGCCAGTCTGTTGCCACATTGTCCACATGTCTGACTGCTGCCTGTATGCTGCCTGTGCTGATGCCAATTTGCAGGTGCTGGGCTGAGTGAGGCGGAGCGCCTGGCTGCTGCCAAGAGCACAAATGGACCAGCCAGTCTGTTGCCACATCACCTACCTGCCTGACTGCTGCATGCTGCCCGGCTGCATCATAGCTGTTTTCAGGTGCTGGGCTGCTGTCAAGAGCACCATGGACGAGCGGAGGAAACCATTTGCTGCATGGACACCCGTTCCAGTCTGTGATCGGTACTGCGTGTGTATATCTACAGGTGCCGGGCTGAGTGAGGCGGAGCGCCTGGCTGCTGCCAAGAGCACCAAGGACCAGCGGAGGAAACTGCTACATCGTCCACATGTCTCTGACTGCTGCATGCTGCCCGAACCATGGCTATTTGCAGGTGCTGGGCTGAGTGAGGCGGAGCGTCTGGCTGCTGCCAAGAGCACCAAGGACCAGCTGGGCAAGGGCATCAGCCTGTTCAACAGCAAGGGGCCGCTCAAGGGGCTGGACTTTCTCATGAGCCAAGGCCTGCTGGAGAGCAGCCCTGCAGCAGTGAGTATTTTCTTTTCTTTATTTGGTTGTAGCTTGTTTTGGGTGGCAGAGGCTTATGACCTGCTTGTGCGACTGGCTACAGCTACTGTGGAGTAGAGTTCAGACTGTTGAAGTAGGCGCATAATCACAGACAGTGACGTCTCGCAGCGACGTGTGCCTGTTTAACAGCAAGGGGCCGCTCAAGGGGCTGGACTTCCTGATGAGCCAAGGCCTGCTGGAGAGCAGCCCTGCAGCAGTGAGTATTTTCTTATTCTTTTGGTCTGCAACTTGTGATTGGTGGGAAAGGGAGAGGCATGTACCCTCTTCAGGCCTTGCTACGGCTTGCATGCTGTCAAAACTGGTTTTTGGTCACGAGGAAGCTTTGCATATGATGAGGGATTGTTGGGTGCTTGCAGGTGGTGTTGTTATTGCAGGCTATGCAGGCCAGCTTGACAAGGCACAGCTAGGAGAGCTGCTGGGCCGTACCAAGTCTGTCATCTGCACAGTTGCTAATGCCCACCATGTATGCTGCTGCAGGTTGCGGTGTTCTTGCAAGCCCAAGCAGACCAGCTTGAAAAGGCACAGCTTGAGGATCTGCTGGCTCCGGCACCATAGGCAAATTCCGATCTGCCGGCACAATAGAGTTGCAAAGCTCAGGTCGTGTTGTGTGCTTGCTTGCAGGTGGCAGTGTTCCTGCGAGCCCAAGCAGGCCAGCTTGACAAAGCACAGCTTGGGGATCTGCTAGCTTTGGCACCATAGACACCTGTCAGCACAACAAGGTTGCAAAGCTCAGGCCGTGTTGTGTGCGTACTTGCAGGTGGCAGTGTTCGTGCGAGCCCAAGCAGACCAGCTTGACAAAGCACAGCTAGGAGAGCTGCTAGGCCACCATGAAGACTTCGCCATTGCAGTAATGCACGCGTGGGTGGACAGCGAGCCCAGCATGGCTGGGCAAGCCATTGACCAGAGCTTGCGGCGGCTACTGGGCGGGTTCAGGCTGCCTGGAGAGGCGCAGAAGATCGACAGGATCATGGAGAAGTTTGCAGAGGTAAGAGCGATTGGTTGAGGCTTTGTACATCTTGTGATTGTCTGGGTCCAGGGTCGGGTATGCCTGCAGGTTTTGGCGCAGCTGCGGATCAGGTCAAGGGTTGGTTGGTTGTGCATGTAACAAAACTATGTAATAAAACTTGCCGAACTGCACTTGCCGGTCAGTGGGTAACTGTTGCATGCGCTTGTCAGTGGAGGGTTGTTTGATGGTAGCATATACAGGTACCATGCTGCGTGCTGAACACCATGTTACGGATCCTGCTGCTGCTGCAGCGCTACTGCAAGGACAACCCTGGGCGCTTCAGCAATGCAGATGCTGCGTACGTGCTGTCCTTTGCCATTATCATGCTCAACACCGACGCACACAACCCCTTGGCAGGTGAGCCGTCGACTGGTCCCCAGCACACTATGCCTTGGTAACACTTTTGAGTCGTAGCTGCTTGTGCTGAAGCATGTGTTCAGAGCTGCGCGAGGTAGCCTTCCCTGACTTATTGTTGGGCTGCAAGGTTCATTGTGTTCAGTGAACCTTCTGCAATTGAGACACAATTCCAGACATGTGACACCCATCATGTTACTGTGCCTGTTTACTGCGTAGAGCAGCGGCTGGCCAAGGCTGACTTTGTCTCCATGAAACTGCAGCTGTGCTATGCAAAATTGTCCTTGCAGTGGCTGGTTAGTCAGCCTAGTTGCCGTGCTCTGCTCTTGAGCACACAGCATGCTGTTGAACTGGAGAGGCTGATCCCCCTGTTCCACTGTGCTCATGTGCATCTGTATGCCCGCAGAGCGTCGGCTGGCCAAGGCTGACTTTGTGGCCATGAACCAGCAGTTGTTCTATGTGTAGTCAGCCTTGGTCAGGCAGTTTCAGTCTGCTCGATTGTACTGTACTGCTATTGAGCAAACAGCATGCTGCTGAACTAGCGAGACTGATCTTGTTGTGCCACTGCACATGTTCGTACACTTGCCTGCAGAGCGGCGGCTGGCCAAGGCTGACTTTGTGGCCATGAACCAGCAGCTGTGCTGTGTGTGGCGGTCCTTCATTGGGCAATTTTAGTCAGCCTAGTTGTACTGTACTGCTCTCGAGCAGACAGCATGCTACCCAATCGGCAAGACTGATCTTGTTGTGCCTCTGCACATGTTCATCAACCTGCCTGCAGAGCGGCGGCTGGCCAAGGCCGACTTTGTCACACACGAGACTGCTCCTGAGCACACAGCACACTGCCGTACTGGAATTCTGATTCTGCTGTTGCTGTTCCACTGTGCTTGTGCGCATCTGTATGCCTGCAGAGGGGCGTCTGGCCAATGCTGACTTTGTGGCCATGAACCAGCAGCTGTGTTGTGCAAAGTAGCCTTATAGTTGCTGGCCGTTCGGCCCAGTTGTACTGCCCTGCTCCCGAGCAAACAGCACACTGCCGAGCTGGCGAGACTGATCTCGTTGTGCCACTGTACATCTGTTTTGACCTGCCTGCAGAGCGGCGGCTGGCCAAGGCTGATTTTGTGGCCATGAACCAGCAGCAGGGTGAGGAGGGAGGCGTGAGCCCTGTGCTGCCTGTTGGTCAGCTGGAGGAGATCTTTGACCGCGTGGTGCGCGACGAAATCTTGGTGCGAGGAGAGGCCGCCAAAAAGGACTTTGCGGTGAGTATACATCGCCATACATTGCCGGCCTGATCTTGCCATTGAATTGTTTATCCATCAAGCATAGCACGCTGCAAGGCAGATGTCAGTGGTGCTTGTTTGGCAGATTATTATTATTATTATTATGTTACCCATTAAGCCATAGCATCAACGCCATCGGCCCCGCGCCCCTCAGGAGCGGAAGATGTTTGGCAGATGAAGGAATTTTAGGCCCATGTGGTGCAATGGGTGAGATCTTGGTGCGAGGGGAGGCCGCCAACAAGGACTTTGCGGTAAGCACAAGCTGATCACTTGACGATTTAGCATTCTGCAAGTGGCACCCGTACTCTTCATGTTGCAAATGCACCACCAAGTTGGGTGTGTAAATATGCCTGCATAAGCTATGTGTATGTATCCTTTGCCATCGTGGTGTGGAGCTTTCTAGCCAGCTTGGCATGCTTGGTACCTGTAAAGTAGTATGGCACAATGCTGCACATGTGCACAGGGCAGACAAGCCGTTACCCATCCTCCTGACAAGCATAGCGTATATGCTCCTGGCAAGCGTAGCACATGTTGTTGACCGCAGTACGACGAGTGTCACACGGCCACGGTGGCCTACAAACCAGTCTTTGCGCGTCAGCTTATGCTCAATATATGCTGCACCGCACCTGCAGAGCTCGCGCACCAGCACTCGCAACCGCCTTGCGGCAGCCATGGGCTGGACATCTCTGCTGCAGCCCTTCAGAGCGCTGGCAGGCGGCAGCAGCAGCGGCCGCAGCGGCAGGGACAGCACGAACCAAGCGCAGCGGCGGTACCTGCAGGTGCGGGTGCTCTGCACCATGCGGAATACAGTACTATCTACACACGCTTGAAAGAGATGCAGCAGTACATATTACGAGGCACATGCCGCCAGTCGCAACATCACAGGGTGCTTCTCTTTTTGTCTGCATCAATCTATATAAAGAAATACGGTCCGTCAGTCAGTCAGTCCGTCAGTCCGTCCGTCAGAAGCCTCGCCTTAGGACCTGGCCGTTAAACCCCAGGGGAGCTTCGAAAAGATCAGAACACGCATTATCAGGCTCTGAGGCACACACGAAGTTTTCGAATCGCTTCATCATGTCTGTCAAGCAGCAAAATGCCGCGCACGGCGTTCATTTCATGCTGGTGCCATTGCTGCTGCTGTGACCACCACGCACACCGTCTAAACGGCTGGCTGGAATGTTTTCTGAAGTCAGGATGAATTCTAATCCTTTGTTTATGAGGCGGTGGGCAGTGTGCAGCGTGCTCTTGCTGGCCATCGCTGCCGCGGTTGCTGCAACCACCACCACACCGAACAGGAACCGGATTCCGTGCGGCAACAGAGGCTATTGCAGCTGGGGTGTACACAAAGAACGCTGTGTACCATGAGGTGTTCCAGGGCGTTGGGGTTTGAGCTTCACACTCGGCGCTGGAACACTGTGCTTGAGGAAATCAAAATTTGTGTCCTGGCATGTGTCATATACTGTGAGCTGCAGCTACAAGTTGCTGGTGAGTTGGAAGCAGGTTGCCTGTCAGTGTTGTACATGCAACCACGACACTTGCGAGCAGAAGCACCTGTCTTCGATGTAGTTGGCGAGTGGCGTAGCCACGGGAAACAGCTAGTTGCAGAGTATCCTTGTACAAGGGCTGCTTGGCTGAGAGTTATAGCCGCTGGCTGACTGTCGCTGATCAAATTGTGCGATTCTGTGCCTGCAGGAGGTGGCATGCCGTGTATGTGGTCAGGCTGCTTCAGCTGAGGTGTGATGTCACTAGCTGGCTACATGTATATATTGACTGGCGGCTGTGTGCTGGTGCTGTGCTTTAAGGAGATGCTTGTACAACGGCGGTTTAGCTGAGCTGAGGTTTTGGCTGATGGCTCATTTTGCCGACCAAACAGCAACTGTGTGCTGGCGCTGTGCTTGCAGGAGATGGCAGGGCGTGAGGTTGGATGTCACTGGCTGGCCTCCTGTATCCGTATCTACTAACTGGAACCGTGTGCTGGTGCTGTGCTTGCAGAAGCACATCAAACAATCACTGCTTAGCTGAGGTTCCAGCTACTGGCTCACTAAAGCTGCAAAATGCTAGATGGCTGTACTGCGTCATGCTTGATGCGATGTCTGTGCTTGCAGGAGATGGTAGAGCGCGAGGTTTGATGTCACCGGCTGGCCACGTGTATCTACTTACTGGCAAATGTGTGCTGGTTTTGTGCTTGCAGGAGATGCTTGTACAACGGTGGCTGACCCGAGGTATCAAATTACGGCTGACTACCACTGACCAAATTGCAACCGTGTGCTGGTGCTGTGCTTGCAGGAGATGGCAGAGCGTGAGGTGGTGCGTGCTGCAGCCAGCGGAAATGTGTGGTGCTGCGCAAGCCACCCGGAGCACGTGCGTCCAATGCTGCAGGTAGGTGTTCGGGGTGCACCAAGGTCACGCTGGATTGGGCGGAAGTTACTTGCATCCCGTGAACCCACCTCGCCGATCGACTTCAAGCTGTTTGTTGTATGGCTGGTGTGCAGTGCGCTGCGTTGTCTGAGCAGAAGATGCATGGTAATTTCGTGCAACAGTCTGCTATGACGTGGTTGTGGATATGCATGCGCTGCTTTTTCAGGCAGCTCTAGGTGTGTTTAGGTCTGGCTCAGTCCTGAGTCGTCTGCTGTGCTTCTATCCTGGCCGCAGGTCGGCGGCCCCGTGCTGCTGCAAGCACTCTCTGCAGCACTCACGTCCGCACCGGACGCTGCAGCATCAGCACCTCTCCTCGCCGGACTTCTACAGCTCGCACGCCTTTCAGGCCTGCTAGGCCTTGATTGGCAGTGCGAGCAGTGCGTTGCTGCGCTGTCAGCACGCTGTGGAGTGTTTGACCCTGCTCCTGCAGGGTCTGTGGCAGAAGCGAAGCAGCTAGCAGCATTGCAGGCGCTGTTGGGGTTGACTGCCGGGCCTGAGGCGGGATTCCTTGGCAGTAGCTGGCTGATTGTTCTGCGCTGCGTGTCTGCGCTAGATGCTTTGAAGGTGAGCGCCAAGCTGTTGTCGTTGCAGATGAGATGAGCAGCAGAGCGGTTGGCTGGGATTACTCCAAGCTGGGGCAACTGTGACGTGCTTTGGCCGCTGGGCGGGTACCACAGCATATCTTTTCTGTTGCTCGCATCCAGTTATGCTGGCCTGTCTCCCATAATTTGAAACAGTACAGCTGCCGACCTCTGCCCCATCACTATCTGTTTCCATGCCCCTTTCATATCGCAGCACGAGCTGACACGGCCAGCAGCAGTACCCGCTCCACCACCCACCAAGGAGTCGTCCAGCAGCAACCCCTTCAGCCGCATGTTCCAGTCAATGTTTGGCAGCACAGGAGGCGCAGGCAGCGGCAGCAGCGCTGCTGGCGCGAGCCCAGTGGCCAGTGCTGGCGGTGCTGGCAGCAGCGGTGGACGCTTCAGCATACCAGGAGCTCCAGGCAGCGGCTTGACAGGTGTGTAGCACCCGGGCGCACAGCTGATTCATAACGTCCGGATTTGCGAAGCAAGTGTCTGCTAGCACGTGCAGTGTTACAGGATGTGACGGCAGCTTCTCATGTGTGCTTATCTGCGGCCGCTGATGGGCTCTGTGCAAGCTGTGTGTAGCCACATCATGATGCGTGTGCTGTGGTATTTTAAGCCGCCGCCCTGCAACCGATGCCGCCATGCCCCCTCATTGCCTGCACACATCCTCTACACTGCACTGGCAGACAGGTAGACAGCCTGGTGGGCAGTGCTCGACCTTTGCTTGCTATCAGGAACGCTCCCGCACACGCGCTTGCCCTCACACACTTGACAAGCTATAACACACTCTCTGCTGTCTGCTGCACCTTATCCAATGCTGCAACTTTGCACCGATGCAGTGGAGGAGCGAGACAGCTTGGATGGCAGTGCTCGGCCCTCACTGGCAATCAGGGATGCTCCGGGTGCTGGCCTGGTGCTGTGGGCAGAGTCTGCTGCTGGTGCACTGGAACTGGAGCGGCCTCATGCACGCAGTGCAACACTGGACGGTGAGTTGCCCGTATATTGAGGCGTGCATGGCGCTGTGTTGTGTTGGTTGGCCTGCTGGAGATCTAGGTGTCTGCTACTTGCAGTTCCTGTGCCTCTGGAGATCACAGCAGCACATGTGTGTTGGGATGTTTTGTGTGTGCGTGTCGAGCTGCTGTATTGCTTGCAATTCTGCCTACGTGCCTGCAGGCGATGTACTGACAGCCTCCTGTTGTGTTGCGTGCATCTGCAGATGTTGCAGTACGCGTGCAATTATAACGTCGGAATGCTTCGCTGGATGGTGATTCACTGCTGCATGTCCACATGGCGCTGCGCCGTATTCCCTGCAGGCGATGCTGTGCTGGTGTACATGCGCGCGCTGTGCGCTGTCAGCCGAAAGGATTCATGTTTTGTGCTTGCATTGCGTGCTGATTATGTATCTCTTGCACTTCTGCCTCGTTATTTCTGCAGGCGATGCTGTGGTGGTGTTCATTTACGCGCTGTGTGCTGTGCAATCACAATGATGTGTGATGCATGGATGCTGGTGCTGCCTCGTCTTTCTTGCAGGCGATGCTGTGGTGGTGTTCATGCGTGCGCTGTGCAACTGCATGGTTTGCTGATGCATGCATGCTGGTTCTGCCTTGTCTTTCTTGTAGGCTATGCTGTGGTGGTGTTCATGTGTGCGCTGCTTGCTGTCACCCAAGAGGATGCATGTGCTGTGCCTGCATGGTGTGCTGATGTAGATTTTCCTGCACTTCTGCCTCTTTTTCCTGCAGGCGATGCCGTGGTAGTGTTCATGCGTGCGCTGTGTGCTGTCAGCCAAGAGGAGCTCGAATCAGGCAGCAGTGTCACAACAGCAGCAGGGGCACAGTCCCCCGGAAGCCCTCGCACTGCTGCTGCTGGCGGCCCAAGGCTGTACAGTCTGCAAAAGGTTGTGGAGTGTGCGTATGCCAACATGAGCCGCATCCGGCTTGTGTGGGGCAAGCTGTGGGCGGTGATTGCTGCTCAGCTGGTGGGGGCAAGCTGCCACCCGCACAGGTAAGAGCATAAGCAGTGACATGCTGGAAGATGTTTGATGTAGGGCTGCAGGAATGCACGCAGGGGTTGTGCATGCTGCTGTGCCGTTGATCATCTGCTTGTTACACACCTGCTGCCGGACATTACTAGCAGCAAGCTTGTGCTGTCGACTCGCTTTGTCAGTTAGTAGCCCAGCTGCTGGCACGTGCAAAGCTGGAGCACTTCACACACCAACCGCCGCTTTGCTTTCTTGCTCCCTCCCGTCCTTCACCTTATGTCACTATCTCCTTTTATGCATGGCATCTTCATATTTTGACCAATCAAACCCCAAGCATCTGCATAACCAACAATATATCATCTGCCTGTCGTGATGCTTGTGCTGCAGGCGTGTGGCGCTGTATGCTGTTGACTCGCTGCGGCAGTTGGTTGCGAAGCTGCTGGCACGTGCCGAGCTGGAGCACTTCACGCACCAGGAGGAGGCGCTGCGGCCGTTTGTGGCTGTGCTGAGACAGTGTGACGAAGCGTGTGTGCGGGAGCTGGCAGTGCAGTGTGTGATGCAGGTTCGTTGCTGCAGGGTGCTGGCGTATAGTCCAGGTTGCATACACGGCGGTGGGTGGTGCCGGTTGGGATCGTTGGTTGCTGGGCTGCGGCAGTGTGATGAGGCATGTGTGCGGGAGCTGGCAGTGTAGTGCGTGATGCAGGTGCGTGGCCGCAGGTTGGTTGCATGCAGCCAATGTTGCATGCTTGCGTGTGTTGCAGCTTTTCTGGCTGTGCTGAGGCAGTGCGACGCAGCTTATGTGCGGGAGCTGGCAGTGCAGTGCGTGATGCAGGTACGTGGCTGCAGATTGATGCTGTGCAGCCAGCATTCCATGTATGCTTGTGTTGTAGGGCGATAATTTGTAGGGTTTTTATGGTTGCGGAATTCATTCGCTGTGCTTGAGAAGCGCACTTGCAGACGTGTGCGGCAGCTCAATTGCACTCATGCCTGCACGCCGCTCTAGTGTTGTCGATGGACTTGTCTGCGCCGTGAGCCGCTAGCAGCGCTGAGCGCTACATCGACTGTACTGCTGTCCTGCAGATGGTATGCGTGTGGAGGCGTGTGAGTTTCCTCAGTGTTAGACACGCCCCTACGCGGGTGTAGGAGTTTCAACACACCACGCGTACCTCACTCATCCATTAATGCAATGAATCAGTCATTCATAAATTCATTCATGTCCTGCAGGCTGTTGCGTCTCACCCACGTGGCTTAGGCAGCGGCTGGCGCATGGTCATTCTAGCGCTGCGCCTCGGTGCAGCAGACCCCAGCCCCGCAGTCATGGCACAAACCCAAGAGGCCCTGCAAGTTGTCGTCGACACGCTCTACACATGCAGTGGCACTCCTGCAGGCAGCACCGCAGCATCACCAGCACCTGGTGCGACACCTGGCAGTGCAGCAGCAGCTGCAGCTGTGAGTTTGAGTGGGCACACTTTCCTGCGAGAGACTGTGCAGGCGATTGTCGCAGGAATTCGTAATCCTGCGCATCTGGAGTTGAGTATGTCTGCTGTGCAGCTGCTGGGCAGATGCGGGCAGCAGCTAGCTGCGTATGAAGAAGCAGGAGGCAGGGACGAACCACCGTCGGGAGCAGCAGCAGCAGCAGCACCAGGTGGAGTTGACCTAGGTGAGTCATCCCCGTGGTTGTTGGCGAGACTTGAAAAGAAGGGTGCATGGCAGTAAGCTATGTGTAGTTCTGGGGGTGGGGGTGGGAACAGCAGTGGTCACTGTTTGGCTCCCCTGGGGACCACTTGCTGGACTGATGCACATTTGCGTTGTGTTGCTGCAACTCGCAGATGGCGACTATGGTTGGGGTCTACTGCTCCGTACCCTAGCAGACGTCCTGCAGCACGACAGGCGTGCCCAAGTGGTCGATGCAGCGCTAGAAATGGTCTTCGGACTTCTAAGCCGCTTCAGCAACCGATGGGATGCAGCAGCATGGCGCGTGCTAGTCCACCGGGTGCTGCGACACATGCTTGCGCTTCCACCAGCGCTGCAAGCTGCTTTGAATGGCAGCGTCTCCGCTGGTCAAACTACAGCAGGTGTCAGTCAAACATCAGCAGCAGATCCGCGGGGTGGGAGCTTTAGCGGCTTCCCTGCGCTGGCTGCAGGACAGCAGGCAGGCAGCATAGGCAGTCCTGCAAGTGGTGGGGGCGCTGGAGGGGCTGTTGCTGCAGGGCTGTCAGTTGCAGAGCAGCGCGTGATGATGACAAACCTGCTGCAGCGCATGGACCGGTACTATCCGCTGCTGTGTGAGCAGGCTGCGTCAGTGCGACCTGAGTTCAAGGTGAGATGCTGCCATGTTCTGCAGCTCTTGTTAGTTGGCATGCAGAGTCTTTGCAAGACTTGTCTATTTCTGTGACAGCCAGTATTGTTGTGCCTGAACTCATGTGCAGGACGCTTTTTGTGTTTCACTTTTGCTGGTCAATGTCAATTTGCGTATGGCAGAAACAGCTGCATCGGATAAATACACGGATGGCTAGGGTGCTGCTGTGCGCTGTGCACAGTCAGCACCCGGCGCCAGGCACTAGAGCAGCATGGCGCCTAGCAGCAGCGCCATCCTAAAACACTGCTGCCTACTGAACCCTGGCCGGCGATTAGCATCAGCCGCGCGGACAGATACGGGCCGTACATGATTGGGGAGCACAGATCACACGCATCCATACATGCAGCCAATAAGCCACCTGCCATGATGTCATGCCTGCAGCTCTGTCTGTGTTCGTGCAGAAGTAACAGCCTGTTACATAACAATGCTTGCTGTGCTCGCCGCTGCAGGTGGATTTGGTTCAGCAGCTGGCAGTGATTGGCGTATCCTGGTACCAGCAGCCGTCAATCTACCTCTCAACAGCAGGCATCAAGGCACTCATGCGCCTTGCCAAGACAGTTGCGCAAATCAGCGGCAGCACACACAACGGCGGCTGCGGCTGGGCTCTGTTCTTGGAGCCGTTTGCAGCAGCAGTCAGGAGCGATGTGGATACAGTCATAGCTCTGGCAACTCGGCAGCTAGCAGAGCAGACGGCAGATCAGCAGCAGCAGCAACAGCACCTGAGTGTGCTGGGGAAGCGTGTATCAGGCTCTCTCCGTGGTAGCGGCAGCAGCGGCGTGTCAAGCCCACAGGGTGGTGGCGTTAGTAACGCTGTCACTAACAGCTTGTATGGCAGCCCACTGGGACCCAAAGGTGGTGCTGCAGCACGGCAGGCAGTTACAGCTGCGGCGAGCAAGCAGCTGCTTGCTTCTCAGCTGCGTGTGCGCACACAGCAGCTAGTGCTTATGCAGCGTGCGTTGGCATCGATTCACAAGAGCTGCAAAGACAGTATGTCATGGGAGGAGCAAATGCAGCTGCTTGAAGTCCTCGCACTTGGTGTGGATGCTGCTATCGCATACAACACAGGCTTAGCAGGCGCTCACTGGGAACGGCAGCAGCGGCGGCTCTCGCAGCTTGGAGACAAGCAGCCAGTGCGGCGCATCAGCAGCAGCAGCAGTAGCGGCAAGGTGCCGACAGCAGCACCTGCAGCAGCAGGCGCCAGCCAGCAGCAGCAGCAGCAGGACGTACAGCTGCTATCATCAGTGCCAGAGGGCGTGGGCTCCAGCTCTTTGAGTGACACCAAAAGCCTCGCATCTGCAGTATCTCGTAACAGCAGCTTGAGTAGCTTGAGTGGTCTGGTAGGGTTTGGGTCTTACCTGCAGCCAAACCTCAGCTCTGCGGGTTCTGTCACAGGGCCTAGCTTGAGCAGTGCAGATGGGGCGAGTGGGGTTA
This sequence comes from Tetradesmus lagerheimii, assembly GCA_902809745.2. Taxonomy (NCBI): domain Eukaryota; kingdom Viridiplantae; phylum Chlorophyta; class Chlorophyceae; order Sphaeropleales; family Scenedesmaceae; genus Tetradesmus; species Tetradesmus lagerheimii. The sequence continues at coordinate 11,789 of CADDIJ020002102.1, read as the reverse complement.
CCTCGGGACTGACGTCACCTACTGCTGGTGCAATGTCAGTGAGCCCAGTTGGCAGCGGTGACGGTGCTGCTGCTGCTGCTGCTGCAGCAAATGCAGCCGCAGGCCTGTCCGGTGAGATCACTGCTGCAAGTCCAGTGCCACCCGAGCAGCAGCAGCAGCAGCCCAAAGCAGCAGCAGACAACCAGCAGCAGACGCTAGCACCCATACGCACGGATGTACTGCCGCTGCGTACATCTGAGGAGCAGCAGCGAGGCAGTCCTGGCAGCAGCAGCAGCAGCAGCCCGAGCAAGCGCCTGGCAGCAGCAGCAGCACCTGGTAGTCCTGGCCGCACCCGCATGGCTGGTATGAACTTGCCGCTGCTGATGGTTAGCAGCGCTGAGAGTGTGGAGGAGGTGCACCCTGCACTGACGCGGCTGGAAGCAGAAGGCGGCATGCTGCTGATCGAGGTGAGTGCAGTGGTCTGTAGCATACGTGGTTTGTGGCTTCATGGGTTCTCGGGTCCAGTTGGTTGCAGCATGGATTTCGTGCTGATACATGCTGGAAGCAGATGGTGGCATGCTGCTGATCGAGGTGAGTGCAGTGGTCTGCGGCTTCAGTGGATTGTGGCTTCATGGGGTCTTGAGGCCAGGTAGCTGCGGCAGCTCGCATATGGTGGAAGAAGTTTGCAGAAGGCGGCATGCTGCTGATCGAGGTGAGTGCAGTGGTTTGTGGCTTCAGTGGTTGTTTGAGGCTTCATGGGTTCCTGGGTCCAGGTAGCTGCGGCAGCTCGCATCTGGTGGAAGAAGAGTGCAGAAGGCGGCATGCTGGAAACAGAAGGCGGCATGCTGCTGATCGAGGTGAGTTCAGTGGTTTTTGTAGAGTACCCTATAGGTACTGTATCAGTGTACAATAGGTGCAATGGTACTGTGTTAGTGTATAACAGGAGCAATCACTTCACGGGTTCTTGGGTCCAGGAGGTTGCGGCATGATTGTTGTTGTAATGCATTAAAAAACACGTTATCATCACTGCATGCTGTGGTTTGCGGCTTCAGTGGTTGTGGCTTTATGGGTTCTTGGGTTCAGGTGGTTGCTGCGACGTGCTTCTGGTGAAGAAGTTTGGCGTTGACAGCATGCAAGTATGGCTAGCGCTGCATGTGTCCCTGCAGCACATCTACTTGCAGTATGCTGGAGGTCTACTTGCAGTATGCTGGAGGGGTTTGTTTTTTGTGTTCGTGCGCTGGGCCCTGCATGATATTGCGACAAAATTGCAGCGATGTGTACGGCATCAGCAGCAGCCTTATAGGCTGTCGTCTCGACGGTTCTGCAGCTCTGCAAGTAAAAGCAGCAGCACTCCAGTTAGATAGCAAGCAGGACACCCGACCCCTGCATGCACAAACATGCACACACATGCAACTACGCCGTGCACCTGGTGCTCTGCATGTAACCAGATGCTGCTGTTGCTGCCTTGTGCGTATCTTCTGCAGGCACTCAACCTGAGCCTCTCAAGCTGCACGCTCCACACGCCAGCCACCTCGCGAGCGCGCCTGCGGCTGCTGCAGCTTGTTCGCAGCATCATCCAGTCAGAAGCAGCCTGCAGCACAGCTGCATCAATGCGGCCGCTGTCTATCGCAGCAGCAGCAGCTGCTGCTACCACGCCAGACCTTGAGTCTGCGCTGCAGCTTGTGTCTCCGCGGCTGGCACCTGCGTCGCCTCCCGCGTCACTTGCAGAGCTACGAGCAACTCCTGCAGCTGTCAGCGGCGCGGATTCAAATTCGAATGCGGATGCGGCGTCCTGCAAGGACAATCCACTGCAGGATGCACTGGCTGGGGGCGGTTGGGAGCATGCAGCGCGAGCGCCGCTTGTTGTTGCAGCGCTCAAGGTGCTGTCTGGCCTTCAGGGGAATGATTACAAACACGAAGTGGTGCAGCTGTTCCCTGCGCTGTGCAGGCTGGTGTGCAGCAACCACATGCTGACACGGCAGGCGCTGCATCAGGTGTTCAGCAGCAGGGAGTTTGTTGAGCTGCTGCCTGCTGCAGCAGCAGTTGCTGTGGCAGTGGCAGCCAACGACAGCAGCGGCAGCAGCAGCTCAAGGACAACGGTTGGTCCTGTTGGAGGTGCTCAGAGTGCTACTGGGTTCCAGGATGTGCTGCTGTGATCATCACACAATGATTGTGTCGTGTAGATTTTGACCGGAGTTAATTGCTCGTGCGGCAACGTGTGTATACCAGGCTGCCCAACGTTGTCAATACCAGCAATATATTTTTTTTGAGAGTGGAAGTTACACGTAGGCCGTTCGCCATCTCAGATGGCATGCACCACACAAAGTGAACGCAATCTTGCGCCAAAAAGGGAGATTGAAGCAACTTTGAAGCCAAAATAGTCCTAGACTCTCGATCAGGATTGTACAAGGCATAAGCTGGCACACCAAAAAGTGTGCTTTGAAACACCATAAAAGCGGGAGTAAACTGGCTAAAGCCAACATGAGCGCAATCCAATGGCACAACACAATGGATGCGATGCTAGTTGCACCAAAGATCATCCATATCAACCACTCCTCAAAAGTTGCGGAATCTCAAAAGACACCACCACCTGACATCACCATGCGCCAAATGTTCACTTCCCAAACCTCCACACTGCGCCACTGCTACTAAGCCTAGCTGCCAGGCACCTCCGCTGGCAGCGGTGGCACCTCTTCCCAGCTGCCCCGACGGCCATCTGCACCACCACGGCGCCAGCGCATCAGTGTGGCACGCGACCACCGGGTGCGCACGCCCTGCTGCTGCAGCTCACGCCGCAGTTGCTGCATAGCCTTTCGCTGCTGCCGCTCCTCTGCACTGAGCATTGCGTCAACATAAATGCTGTGACCAGCCTGCCGCAGGTTGCTGCGGATGCGGCCGCCAAGCATGTTGCTCAGCAGATCCGCCTCCTTCAGCGTAACCTCCCACAAGCACATTGATCGCCGCGCGCCTGAGGCGCTGCCGCTGCTGCTGCCGCCGCTGCCACCACCTACAGCAGCAAGGGTCTCGTTACCCTCTGCTGCTGCTGGCTTTGGTGACCACACAATGCGTGCAGAGGTGATGCTGCTTGGAGTAACTCCACCGCACTCAACTAGTGTAGCCACCAGTAGTAGTGTAGCCACCAATATATGGAGCATCATGCTTGTCCTTGACGAGGGTTCCGAAACTCCTTCCGTTCAACGGAAGCTGATCATTCTTGCTAACGTCCACAGTCATCACACAAGCGAACCATGCGCACACCAGCTTCCCGCGTGTACGTGGCATGTGCCCTGACAGCCCGCGTGCGAGCACAGCGGAAGCACTCATCGAAAACATAGTATGCAGCTGCATACCCTATGCCAAACGCATCGTGCCCGACCTCCAAATAGGCCTCTGCTCCTGCTCCTGCTGCTCCAGAAAACGCGCTACTGCTGCCTGGGTAGCCACTGACAGCAGTATGCCACGGTGCTGTTGTGGTGGCTACTCTGTCCAGCAGATACATCAGCGTTTGTGGGGACAGCCCCTGAAGGTTTGCTGACACACAGCTGCGATGATGATGATGATGATGATGATGATGATGATGATGATGATGATGATGATGATGATGATGATGACACAGCTGCTGCGATTTAATGCTACGATGCGGTCAGCACAAGCCTTGCAGGCATCTCTGAGGTGCGCTGCATCTGCCAGCTGCAGCCATTTGAAGGCGTACTTGGTGCTGCTTTGGGTGAGGTCCAGGCCGGCAGCGTTCGCTTGCAGGAACTCTGCAGAGTGCGCCAGCACCACCTGCAGGGCAGGCAGCAGATTCGAAGTTTGGCGGGACCTGGTCACTCAGCAGTGACTACAGCTGCAATTGCAGAAGAAGAAACTATTGCAACGGTTGGCAACAGTGACCAATAGTTTCTTCTTCTGCAATTGCAGCTGTAGTCACTGAGTGATTTTTTCTGCAATTGCGCGTGCAGACGCTTGAAACACATATCTGTTTGAATTGGCAGCAGCACTCATTGCATGAACACTGTGGCAGCGTCTACGTGTAACTTACACACTTACATATAGAAGTTCTATATGCCAAGCCTGCCAGGAAGCCACCAACAATCCCACTGCCGCAGCTGCCGCAGCACAATGGTCGTGAGTGCAGGTCCCACCTGCATGTCCCACTTGCGCCCCTCCACCAGCAGCACCTCCAGAATGTCCCAGCTGACCTTGGGCAGTGGCAAAACAGGGTACAGGAACTGCCCAACCACCAGGAAGTCCGCCTTGCTGGTGCCTGGCAGCGGCAGCTTTGCCAATGTGCTGCTGCTGCTGCAGCTGCTGCTGCAGCTGCTGTCGTGCCTGTTGCTGCCAGTGGACTGAAGGTCTAATGCATGGGCAAGCACTGGAGAAGAGAACCTGATGATGCTAGAGTGCGACTTTAGCGTTTCTTTGACGTTATCTTTGCTGAATGCTAGTACGATGTCCGCGTTGTTGGACATCATCTGCTGAAGAGTGCTGCGAATCTCCATGGCCAATGTTGCCTCAACAAACGACCACCTGAATGTGATTAATCGGTGATTTTAAAGACACAATGGTGGTGCTGTGGCCTGCAAGAGCGTGTCGTTTTTGTTTTGCAGCCGAACCTTGGTGAAGTCGAACCATGACACTGATGCTTGAGCTTGCGAGGTCAGCAGTAAAGCATCCTTAAAACTGCAAAAGACGTGTACGATGCGCATCACCAGCGTACGAGGGTGATCATTGCGCAAAAAGCCTGTCATGCACAGCTAGGGTTTGTCGGGTTGGAGCAACTGATCCGCGGAGGCCATGCAGGCCATGCACTGCAACGCCCGCACCTCAATTAGCAGACAGCAAAAAATATGTTATATTGGCTGTTTTTAAGTTGCAGGCTGCAGAATGTCTGGAGGCGCAGCATAGGCCGCCGCCGCGGCTGCCGCGGCTGCATCACACATCACATGGTGCCAGGACTCAATGCACCAGGCCGTGCTCACTGCTGAATATGGGTGAATTCACCCACAACTTCGAAGTTAGTGCATGGTCGAGTAAGTGACACTTGAACCCACATGGCTCACATCAGCCTGGACACTTGTATTACATAGAACGCATTGAATGTCGACATTGACTGACGCCAGCAAGCAACGGCTCACCCGAAGCCCAGCACCCAAGAGGCTCTGGCGCCCATGTGTGATGGTTTGCAGTTAGCACTGACTTACACTGCACGAAATGCTGCGCGGAGCATGACATGCAAAGCAACAGTGCCTGCACTGTGTAACAGTTTCACAGCATGTAACAGACATTTACTGGATTATTACAATACCGAACTTGAATCATGCAAATTATTGCAGCAAGCTGCCACAGGCAAGTCAGTCAGTACTAGAAAAGCATGTGAACCAGGTACTACAGGCACCAAGATCAGCCTCAATATCAGCACGCCCTGCAGCGCACTACAGGCACTTCAGGCTAGGGCCCGCAATTACTGCTTGCAATAAACAAACTGCTATGAAACTCCCTGGTGCAGTTGCAGTATCTAAAATACGATGCAACAGACAGAGCTGCCTCTACCAGGTACACCAGCGTCTGGCGTGACAGGCCCTCCAGCTTGTCTGCTGTGCAGCTGCTGCGATCCAGCGCCACAATGCGGTCTATGCAGGCTGTCTTGCAGGGAGCTGTTAAGCCTGCAGTATCCGCCAGCTGCAGCCACTTGAAGGCGTACTTGGTGCTTGGGGTGAGGTCCAGGCTGGCAGCATTGGCTTGCAGGAACTCTGCTGTGTGCGCCAGCACCGCCTGCAGTGCAGGACCTGTCACTCAGCAGGACTCCCGCTGCAACGGTTGCAATGGGTGCGCCGCATGGCATGCAAATGCTTGGCCATGGAACACATATATGGTTTAAACATGTATATATGTATATGAGCCTGTTTGAACCAGCTGCAACACTCGTTGCTTGAACTGTTGCAGCGTATTAGACGCGTGATGCCAATGTTTTGGCAATCAGGGCTGCCAGGATGCCATAATGCAGCTGCAACATGTCTCACCTGCATGTCCCACTTGCGCCCCTCCACCAGCAGCACCTCCAGAATGTCCCAGCTGACTTTGAGCGGCAGCACAACAGGGTACAGGAACTGCGCCACCACCAGGAAGTCCGCCTTGCTGGTACCTGGCAGCGGCAGCTGTCTCAATGTGACACTGCTGCTGCTGCCAGTGGACTGCAGGTCTAATGCGTGGGCAAGCACTGGGGAAGTAAGCCTGATAATGGTAGAATGCGATTGTAGCGTTTCTTTGACGTTGTCTTTGCTGAATGTGAGTTCAATGTCCGCGTTGTTGGACATCATCTGTTCAAGAGTGCTGCACGTTGTCATGATGCTGGCGCTTGAGGTTAGCTTTGACAGCAATGTGACTTACACCTTGCACAAGGTCAGGGGTCGTAGCAGCAGCACAACGTCACGCCCTTACAAGACAGAGCTGCATGCAGCGAAACCTCGGTGGCCTCGGTGTCGTCGAACTATAACACCGCTGCGTTTCCTAATCAGCTGTCGCACTTCACCACCCATTGCATTGCAAATTATGCTTAGGGATGAGATTCTGCCGCTTAGCTCAGGGAACGGTCGTCGACGACAGCTAGGGTTTGATGGTCAGCAGTGCTGCTAGAGCTATAGAGCTCTGTATGCAGAACGTACTGCACCGCCTGCGCAATATGCACTGGCTGCAACCCCAGTTTCAACGCACACAGACCTTAGCGTCTGACAAACGTGTGGAGGTTGTGCTGCAAAAGATCCTGATGCCGCAACCGTTGCAAAAGTGACTGAGTTGCAGCTGGCCACCGGCCAGCATGCACATGCAGTGCGTGCCATGCAGCAGTGCTGCAGCTGCCACGTCCACTGCATTCGCTGCACAAAGGGAAAAAAAAGCAGTAAGTAGCACTCTTACTAATATTTCTCCTACAAGTCCACAACCAACAGTCCATAAACTGGCTATCGCCATGCACGCACGCGTGCTGCTGGCTGCTTTACCAAGGAAAGCCATATGGTGTATCTGTATGACGCAGCAGTTCCTGCCCATCCAGCCAGACTGCAACGCGCTGGATCATGTTCTGCAGTTCATTTAGCTGGATAAGCGTCTATTTTTTCAGCAGGCGACTTGCTGTTGCAGCTCCTCCAAGGAGTCCTTGCCCTTTCAGCCGCTGATGAAGTGCAGCACTCGCACTTCACAGCACCAAACTTTGGCGGCGCCAGCGGCAACCATTGCCAGTGGTGGCCACGGTGGCCATGCAAGCACACACTCGCCCAGCTGCGTGCATGCGCAGCTTCAGCCTCTGACCAGAAGACAACGTCAACATAGAAACAACAGTACGATGTTCGTACACAAACTTTGTGGCGCATTACAAACGCCGTATAAAGAGTATTGGCCATGTGCTGCTTGGTCGTGCACCTGCCAGTACAGGTCAACCGCACTGCAGCAGACAGCAACAGCCACCTGTCACCCAGATGCATCTTGAGTGATGTAGCATGTGCAATGCACCGTAACACTGTCGGAGCAGCTCCCAACAAGGTATGGCACACCACGCTACTGCCTGCTGTTGGGCTCTCAGTCTGCTTCTGCGCCCGTTTGTGACGCACTCGATAAAGCAGCATCAAGGCGCACCCTGAGTACATCAATTATTATCAATTATTGAAGGCTTCACATGCGCTGAGTACATCAATTATTATCAATTATTGAAGGCTTCACATGCGCTGAGTACATCAATTATTATCAATTATTGAAGGCTTCACATGCGCTGAGTACATCAATTATTATCAATTATTGAAAGCTTCACATGCGCTGAGTACATCAATTATTATCAATTATTGAAAGCTTCACATGCGCTGAGTACATCAATTATCATCAATTATTGAAGGCTTCACATGCGCTGAGTACATCAATTATTATCAATTATTGAAGGCTTCACATGCGCTGAGTACATCAATTATTGAAGGCTTCACATGCGCTGACTATGCACCACAGTGCTGTGGCATGCGCCTCAACCGGCATCCTTGTCACTACCAGTGATGATGATAGTATCATCAGTCTGAATTACACTCAAAGCTGTTACTCTCACTTGGAGTCAGAATCAGAGTCGGATTCTGCCCAACGGCAGCCATACCTAGGCTCGCATTTGACGGGAATGCGCATGCACCTGCTGCCCATCCTCTCGACCGCGTACACCAGCGTCTGCTGCGACAGGCCCGCAATCTGCTGTGCCTTTAGACTAAAGGCTTTAGTGCACTGGGCTGAAGTGACAAGATGCGGTCCACACAGGCCTTGGAGGCAGCTGTCAGACGAGCTTTGTCTGCAAGCCGCAGCCACCTGAAGGCATACTTCACACTGGTTGGCTAGAGGTCCATGCTGCCAGCATTGTTCACAATGAACTCAGCCGCCAGGGCAAGCACCACCGGTACATTGCGGCAACATTAGCATCACTTGGATCTACGCGCATGCGCAGCTGGTGGTAGCTGCACCAAGCAGCAGTCATGTGAAGGTGGGCCTGCAAAGATTGCAAGGCGGCTATCCAACACTGTATCTGCTGCCAGAGATCTGGCTTGTGATCAGTGCACTGAGGAACATGTTTTTGTTTAAACAAAATGAAATTTCCTGCGCTGCCCACCTAGCTGTGAATGTTCCTTGACACGTGCATACACCACCGCCCTGGGCAGCTGCACACATCTTGATAACGCGTTGGATCCCCAGGCGGGCACACACGCACGCACGCATCATCATATACCACATGATTGGCGCGCTTGCGCTCATTGGACACAGCATCATGCTGGAGCACATGAAGCTGTTCACACTCCTGGTTTCAGGCTGCTGACTGTATGATTCAACCACTTAGACCGGCTGCAGTGTCTGGTTGAGCAGTGCCGGCCCCCACCTGCATCATGTGGGACGGTCCCACTTGCGCCCCTCCACCAGAAGCACCTCCAGGTTGTCCCAGCTGACCTTGGACAGCGGCACACCAGGTTACAGGAACTGAGCCAGCACCTCGAAGTCTGCCTTGCTGGTGCCTGGCATGTGCAGCAGCTTCAACCCAGCACCAGTGTTGGTGCTGCCCAAGCTGATGCATTTCCGCTTTTTGCTGCTGCTGTTGCTGATCTGCAGCTTGTGTGTCAGCACTGGCGAGTGCAGCCTGAGAATAGCTGCATGCGCGTTCAACTTTCTATCGCTATCGAACGTGAGCACGATGTCAGATTCACTCGCCATTCTGCGCAGCAGCGAGGACTTGTCCTTGGCTTGATCTACAGGCATAGCGAACACACTGTCCGAACGTCAGTTGTGTGTATCAGGATTTTGGGGGTGGACAGATTCAAGGCTTCAACGCCTCTGTCTGAGCTGGGATCAAGATGTCTAGACATCTGCTTGTACTTTGCTGGCACGGAAAGCGGCACGCAGGACCGTAATGAAACTACCGTGCTCGTGTCCCAAAGATACAGCCTCCAGGTTGTTTAAGGGCTGCCAGGGCTTGAGTTACGGGAGACCTTGAGCAAGCGTTAGCGGACCAGTCGCTAGGGTTTGCACGAGCGACATGCAAAGCGTCACCGGTCGCACAGCACATTCTCAAGATCAGGCGGGAAACATAAATTGTTGCAGTGCTCGTCAGTCACTCAAGGCGCCAATGCACCTCGTTGCAAGTTGAGACTTAGGCGGAATACGCAAAGTTTACCAGGATTCGAATAGGGTACCTCTCCTATAGAGGACCTCGTGCAAAGTTTGGTGCACCGCCGGGCCGGCAAAATGTCGCCTAAAATTGGGGCCCTTTCAGAGCTGTTCTGCAGTCGCATTGGCAATTTAGCTGTATAACATAGGCATTCGACAAAGTGAAAGCGTGCATCGGACATGTATTTCCTGGCAGTTCCATAAAAAAATAACAATAACATTCAGGCGGCTTGTCCCCATAATCGCTCAGCAGGTGCACCTGTAAAGGTAGATTACCTTGTATAGCGAGTTGCAAGCTCGAGCTTCTGCGTCAGGCATGACGAGGGGCAGACAACAGCATATTCTTATCGCACGTTTTTTCACACGAGAATCCAAAAGCCACGTTAGCTGCACATTATGTGATTATGGCCTGTCTTCCAAGCTAGATCGTTGCGCTAGACACGTGTTCGACAAGTGCAGCAACGCTACTGCGACACACAGGCAGGAAGTTTTAAACTTGTTGCGTGAAACAGACGACTTAGATGTGCTGGAACCAGCACGGATCGCACAGTTCCATGCGCAACAGACACAACAGCTGCAGCGCTAGCAGGCTTGGAGGGAGCATATACAGCAGCAGCAGCTGTCTGGACAGGTACAACAACCACCAGACCTGCAGGACCTTGCAGATGACTTGCAGCAGGCATTTGCAGCTGCAGCCGCAGCAGAGCGGCCCGCAAAACGCGCTTGCAGGCAGTCTGAGCGCTTGCAGCAGCAGCAGCAGCAGCAGTAACAGCAGCAGCAGCAGCAGCATTTGCAACAGGAACAACAGCAGCAGCAGCAGCAGCAGCAGGAACGATTGCTGCAGAAGCAGCAGCAGCAGCAGCAGCAGGCATTTGCTGCTGCAGCTGCAGCCCCTGCTGAACACACCAGATGCTGTAGCAGGCAGTCTGAACGCTTGCAGCAGCAGCAGCAACAACAACAGCAGCGGCAGCATCGGGAACAAGCTGAGCCTGGCACACGGCAGCGTCGCAGCAACACTATGCAGCATGCAGGTGCAAGCAGCAGCTTCAGTGCTTGTGGTGGGCACAGCAATGACGCCTTGGCCTTTGCAGCCATGCATGCCCAAACAAACACATTTCCTCATCGCACGATATTTCAAACGAGAATCAAAGAACAGAGTAAGCTGCAACTTGTGTGACTATGGCCTGTCTTCAAGGCTACAGCAATGTGCTAGGCACGTCTTCGACAAGTGTAACAAAGCGACTGCAGAACATAGGCAGGCCGTTTTAGACCTGCTGCGGCAAACACACGACTTAGATGTACTGGACCCAGAACGAATCGCAGAATTCCATGCGCAGCAAACACAGCAGCTGCAGCGCCAGCAGGCATGGAGGGATCAGATACACCAGCAGCAGCTTTCTGGCCAGGTGCAACAGCCACCAGACCTCCAGGGCCTTGCAGATGACTTGCAGCAGGCATTTGCAGCAGCAGCCGCAGCAGAGGCCGCTGGTGAAACAGTGCGCCCCAGCAAACGACGATGTAGGAGTTCGACCGCTTGCAGCAACAGCTGCAGCATCAGCAGCAGCATCAGCAGCAGCAGGACTTGGCAGCTGCAGCAGCAGGTGCTGTTGCAGCAGAAGCCCCTGCTGGTGAACAGGGCCACAGAAACAGCTGCTGTAGGCAGTCACAGCGTATTCAGCGTGTTCACAATAGATATTGGACAATGGAGCCCAAGTTGGGAATAGGCAGCGTTCAACCCTGCCACTGAACAACGACCAACAACAACGACAACACAACAACAACGTAACAACACAAATCACTCAACTTGCTGACGCACTAGTTGTCAAGCAGCTGCAGTAAGGCTTGAATTCAACCCAAAGCAGTATTTGTACAAACATGTTTTCAAATTCAAAAAGCTGACAAGGTGCATGTGTCCTTCCTTCGCTACATGACTGGGGCTGGGCAACGCTCCAGCATTGATGTGCTGATGCGCGATCTTCACCGCTCGCCTGTTCAGCACCATTGGGTTGTGCTGGCGGCGCGCTGGTGGGAACGCCTTAGGGCCATGCCCGTTGATCGTCTTGCGCGGGTTGCGGGGGTGTCGGATGTGGAGTTAGCATTGAGTGGTTGCAAAACTTGCTGGACATACTATCTGC